>JAVXUO010002981.1:0-86108 GCA_033065855.1 Escallonia rubra | reverse complement strand
GGCGCTAAAGTGTGCGCGAATAGTTTTTTCGCAAGCAGAAGGAAGACTCCCCAACACTTAGTTTTTTTTTCCGCCCTATCTACGTCCGCTATACAATATAGCGGACAGTCAAGCAGAAGGAAGACTCCCCAACACTTAGTTTTTTTTTCGGCCCTATATACGTCCGCTATACTATATAGCGGACAATCAAGCAGAAGGAAGACTCCCCAACACTTAGTTTTTTTTTTCCGCCCTAACTACGTCCGCTATACTATATAGCGGACAATCAAGCAGAAGGAAGACTCCCTAACATTTAGTTTTTTTTTCCGGCCCTATCTACGTCCGCTATACTATATAGCGGACAGTCTAGCAGAAGGAAGACTCCCCAACACTTAGAGATTTTTTCCGCCCTATCTACGTCCGCTATACTATATAGCGGACAGTCAAGTAGAAGGAAGACTCCCCAACACTTAGTTTTTTTTTCCGGCCCTATCTATGTCCGCTATACTATATATCGGACATTCAAGCAGAAGGAAGACTCCCCAACACTTAGTTTTTTTTCGGCCCTATCTATGTTATAGCGGACAGTCCAACAGAAACAGTCTCACTTGGTTTTTACACTTTGTTTCCCCCTGGTCAAAGCAAATCACACAGAACAAATCAAACACTCAGCTCAACAACACAACGATATCAGTGAATCAAATCAATCGCATTCAACAACGATCACATCTCAGTCAACACAAATGAAATCATCAATTGCATTCAACGATAAGATTCAAGAAATTTAAGGACAATTAAAAAAGTGAATATAATGCTATTATACGCAAACATTGTCAATTGGGTCCCTCGGCCCCCTCGTTACACGGATTTACAATAAATCTAATAGCTCTAGGCCGGCCATTGATAATTTGCCAAGCCATCCTATAGCTAAAGCAGTCTATGCATTCTTGGCTCCAGACGGTCTTCTTGAGGCTCTCCGACCGACAGATGTAATCCATGTACATGCAGACGAAGACGCCGCAGTTCGAGGAATTAAGTTGTCTGGGCCTAGTCCTCTTCAATCGGAGAACAAGCTGCGTATCGCCCGGTGCCCTCGCTCGACTCTCTCGAGAACGTTTACCATTGACCATGGCAGCAAATAGATTCTGCGAGAAACATAATAAGCATTAAACATTAAACATAGCAAACATAATAAGATTAATCAGTTCTACAATATGCAAGTTACAATAAGAAGTAAACAGGATCTTACCATGGCATCCAACATCCCTAAGCCTCGGTACATTTCAATCACACCAATCACGGGGGTATCATCGTAGAGACTGTCGAGGACTGATACGGTATTGGTTACCGGTTCATAGCAAATCAAGAACCAGTGGGCATTCACTATAGCTGGGATTAGAAACACATCCGCCACACCTGCGCTCACTGGACTCATCCGAGCAAGATATGCTTGTAGGTTAGCGGACGGTCTCCACTGGAGCTGGGCATTCCCCTTTCTCGCCTGCTTCCTCACCTTGTCCCATTCGTTATACTCTTGTACTAGGATGCCATGAAAGTAAGCATCGAGGATAAAAATGCGAGGACCGTAGTTAGGCTGCTCCCGACTCCTTTGCCTCAGAATTTGCACGTAGTGCGAGATGACAAAGTTGTCTAACCAAATTCCCGGTGCCAGCGATGACAGTTCTCTCCACGAGGCATTGTAATCCAAGCCTTGCGGGTGATCCACGTCATACGATGCTCCGTCTGGGGGGGCCCGCTAAAATAACGGTTTCGGATTAGGTCATGTTTATGCGGCTTCAGGGGCCTGGCTGGATGCCCTTTCGGATATTGCCCTCGGGGGTCGACCGGTTGCTCTTGCCCTCCACCGGGGGGTAAGAGCAACGGAAGAAATTGGCCTCCAACCAACGGATCGGCCGGCTGATAATCCCCTTGGGGGGCCCCGGCCGGCTGATAATCGCCTTCGGGGGCCCCGACCGGCTGATATTGCTCGCCGGCCATTTCTTCCGCCGGCTGATATTGCCCTTCGGGGCCGCCAAGTGGTCCCGCCCACGGGACAATGGGCAGTGCCTCGTTGAAACCGTAAGGCCAGTCTTGCGTGACTTGACTCTGAGAGAGGGGTTAAGGATTAGGGAACAAATTGAAGGTCGGGCCGCTGTAATCGGCCCACGACGCTTGAGCATGTCCCATCCCCGGTACAGAGGGACCACCAACTCCCTGGCTCACCCCTGAAGCTTGCCCGGAGGGATCAACATTATACGGGCTGACGCCCGTATAACCCATTCCCGGGCTGTCGACCGAAGATTGTCCCGATGCTTGTCGCACAAAATTCCCGCAGCCTAAAGCCAGTGCAGCAGCCTGTTGGCGAAGATCCTCGCCCATTGCGCTCATCAGATCCTTCCGCTCACTCAACTTCTGGAAGAATGCAAGCGAGGCATTAACCTACATCCAAAGAGATAACAAATAAGTAACTTTAATCAGATATTTATATTCAACACATTCAAGACAAGTCAGACTAGTTGGGCAACTTACGAGATTGTATGCCATACGCTCGTCGATCTGACCCCTAGGAGCATACCTCTCCCCGCGTTCAAAGTTCACTGGGGCTACTCTCCTCCGCGTGATGCGGGAGTACCACCCATCGTACTCCGCGATGCTGATAACGGGGTCCGGCTCCGAGACGATGGCCGCCAGTGTGTCCTGCCAAGAAGTCCAGAGCTCTAGTTCGGCCGCGCATAATTCTTGCGCATTGGCCTTGCCAAACCGCCCGACATCCGGTGGGTCCCTGTTAACCTTCATATCTAGGGCACCGGCTGGCAAACCCTGCTCCAACTCAAAATGGTGCATTGCTCGATCTGGCAACTGCCACTCTACTACCTCGAAGTAGATGAGGGGTGTGGGCTGCAACCCGGAGAACGTGAAGACGAACGACTCTTCTACCCGTCGCGCCAAACGTATGTACGGTGCCCAACGCAATTGGCCCGGAGATAAGCGGTCGAACTCCCCTTGATAGTACGTGATGTTGTGATGGGGATCGACTCTCCTGCGGTAGTGGCTATTCTTCCGGCTGTACTTCCAAGCACGCAACCGAGGCCACACTCTATCGGTTCCATGCCTACGCGTTGGTGCACCGGGAGCAAGGTGTTCATAAGACCACACCTGAGAACATGGGAAAATTATATTTATATCGTCGATTCAACAAAAGCAAAAACAAAAAAAAAAACAATAACGAAGACAGAGTTTATATGATATACCTGCAATAGCGAGAGACATACACATATGGCTTTGGAGCCGGGCCTCGTTGCCTTGTGCAATGCTCGGTACAGATACGAAAGAACCGCGGCACCCCATGCATAATCTCCAACCTCCGCCAGGTTACCCAACAACGGTAAATATCTTATGCTGACCGTGTTCTTCGACGTCGTTGGGAATAATATTGCCCCTACCACCCATCAGAGGAAGGCTTGTGTGTACAGCACAAGGTCACGACCAGTATAGTTTTCCGGCAAAACCCCGTAGGTATCTACCAACCACTTCAACTTGATACCACCAGTGCTAAATTGATCCTGGGGTATCGAAGTTAAGAAGTCCCTAGCGGTTCTCTTATTCGTTGCTTCTGACGGAGGAGCAATTACCGGCCACCCCGTCACCGGCAACCCTAAGATGAACCCTACATCTTCTAGGGTAATTGTCATCTCTCCGAACGGGAAGTGAAACGTATTCGTTTCACTTTTCCACCTCTCAACAAGGGCACCTATCAAGGCCCGGTCAAGCTATTGAAATATCTGCCCATGCGTGAAAATCCCAAACCCAATTCCACGCAGTATCCTCTTTTGGGCAGTGTTCAGTTTCCACGATACTATATCGCGAGATACTTCTACGGTGTTGAGGAGTTCTCTTTCCTACGATTTAATAAATACAATTTAAGCAAAACAAACGGTATATACAACGTTCGTATGAATAAGAAAGTCGATAAATAATGTATCTTACTCCACCATCCCATATGAGCGTACTGATATGGTTGGCTTGGTCGTATAACACGGATGAGTCTTCTGGTCCAGGGTTAAATTCTATTTTTTGCAACTGAAATTATGGAAAAACCTTCTCAGTTTGGATTTTACGTTTTGGATTTGATAATCGCTCGCAAAAATATGACGCTAGCACATGCATAATACATATAATGCAAGCACATGAATGATGCATACAATGTTAGCATATGTACTCATATGTATAAATATATATACATATACGGAATCGGATTTTACAAACGCTTGCACAAGTACAAAAACATACATATATAAAACGCAATATTCATCACAACTGAAGATTACAGACAAAAAAAAGTGTAGATTTTGTGAACTTACGTGATCGATTTAGGGTATTAAAGGAGTTCTTAAGACGGAATTGCGCCGATATGCTTGCCAACGCCGCTGGAAAATTTTATGAGTAGAAAGAGTGGAGAAGAGTGTCGTAGTTACTGTCGTTTGAAAGTATATTGAACGTCCGCAATACAGTATCGTGGATGCCTATTACGTCCGCGATACAGTATCGCGGATGGCTATAACGTCCGCTAAACTGTGTAGCGGACACTGTTGACGTGACAGGTGTCAGCCTAGGGACAGGCCTGCCAGGTGTCAGCTTAGGGACGTCCGCTACACAGTATCGCAGACGTCTTTTTGCTGTCTCCCATCAGGACTTTAATGTCCTCCGCCATACAGTGTAGCGGACAGGCGCGGAGGGGCAATAAGGTAAAAAGTCCCGTCCGCGATACTGTATGGCGGACGACTGACAGCTTTCGAAAAAGAGGCGATCTGGGCCGTCCATCTTTCGGGATGGACGGTCAGATCGCGCTTGCAACTTCTCCTATTTTGCTAACGCTCTCAACGGATCAGCTTCCATATATATATATATATATATATATATATATATATATATATATATATATATATATATATATATATATATATGGGAGCTGATCCGTTGATAGCGCTAGCAAGTTGCTAGCGCTGTTTGGCCATCCGCTACATAATGTAGCGGACGATAATTTACCGTCCGCTACATTATGTAGCGGACGGTGAAAAAATTCGCTGTTGTGGCGCGCGATCTGGCCGTCCATTCTCGCCCGTGGACGGCCAGATCGCGCTAGCAACTTGGGGTTGCTAGTGCTATCATTTTATCAGCTCCCTATATATATATGTGTGTGTGTGTGTGTGTGTGTGTGTGTGTGCATCATCACCTATGTGGACACTCTTTTAACTTGCCATATGAACTAAAATTTATTTGTTATGAAATCCATTTTTAATTTTCAAAGTTTGAATTCCATTTTCAATCCATTTCATCTATCTCTTTCTTTCCAAATTTGAAGTCATATAATCTCTCTCATACCTCCTATTTTTTAGACCTTTTCAATTTGAACTATTTAAAGACTTTAAATAGTTTTTAAAGTCATGTATTATCCTAAAATACCTCCATTAATCTATTGATTCTATGTCTATTGTATGCTTAAATACCTACACCGTCACCTTTCTAATGGTTTTTAAAGCCATTAATTATCCCCTCAATTAACATAACATATTAACCTATTTGTTTTGAAAACCCACATTAATTACAAACCCCTAACTTATATTCCCCTCATCCCACGACTTTCTACCATATTTACTTAACTTTGTTGAAAGTTTAATGTAATATTTCGTTAATTTTTGCCTAATCCGTTATCATCTCCTTAATTTTTGAAATAACTAAATATAAAAACCATGAATACATGTTCTTCCTTGTAGCCATTAGAACAAATACCAACTACAAGAATGTTGTATGAAGGTTGACCACTGCAAACAACAAGTATGTTTTTGTAATTCGAAATTTAATCTATTTCTAAAAAGCAGTTTTTGCTTGAGTTTTTAGGTTTCCCTTCCTTTCATTTTTTTTTTGCCCAATTTTGTTTGATTAATAGTAATCCATTACTTCTATTAACGGTCTATTCATAAATATATTTTTCCCATATGTTCCTCATTTGTAATTAAATATTATTTTTATAACCTTCATTCTCTATGCTCTATTGTAGTTTAATATTGTATTTTTTTGCTTCTCCAATATATGCACATGTTGATATGTTTAACCGTCTGATCTTTAATTTAATTGTCTTTTATTTTTATTTACACATTAAAAGCCCATAAGGTCTTCTTGAAAGCAACCATGAGCATATTGTTACAGGTAATTTTTTCTTTTAACTTTTATTTGTTATCATTGTAAGAATCCAACCATCGAGCGCTTACCTTCTTTGTTGCATGATATGTGTTACTAATTGAGTTTTCCCTTTTGCTAAAAAATGCATGCTTCAATCTCGGGCCCACCGCATTTTATACCAATTGCAATATTTACTGTAATTTAGAGTTAATAGTACATAGCAATTCCTTGATGTTACTTTTGTTATTTCCTTCATTTAGAAAATATGCATATAATTATATGTAGGTACATGTAGTGTGTCCTTCCTTTCAAGGACATATTCATCTACTGTACTATTTGATTCATTTGTAAGTTGGCCAATATTTGGGTCATTAATCCTTAGAAGATGCTTTTTCGTTAAGATTTATACCTTTACGGTTTCCAAGTAGACCTTTTTCACAAGAAGTATATCATTTTTTCTCCTCCACCTTTTGTTCAACTTGCTACTTTGGCCATAACATTGTCATTCTTACTAGATCTCTTTTTTTTTCGCTTACCACAATTTTTGTTTCAAATATGTTTACGAGTTTTCTCTACTGCGCATCCCTTTTTTTTTGGTCCTTTTTCTTTTCCAACTTATAACGTCATTTTCTCACATGATATTTGCATTTTACCCATATTGACTTAAAATAATTAATTTTTATATGTTACTTTCATTTCAATTCTTATCACATTTTGAATGTACTAGAGATCTAAAATGATTTTAATTAATTAAATGATTTTTTGTGCAGACTTGCAGCTGTTTACTGGCTTACATTTATTGGAACCTTGGTCGACAGCCATGATTGTTAATTAGAACAATTAGTTGTTCATTGGTTGATCTTAATTCATTCAAGCACAAATTGTAGCTCTTACTATCCAGTTTAGTGTTATTTACAATTTTCGGTTAGCATAAAGAATGGTCATCATGCTTTAACTATTAATTTTTCTTAACAACTATATTTTAGAAATCGCGACACAGTGCTCTGTGTGCAACAAACGGGATCTAAATTAGTTTTACATTAAGGATGTTACTAACAAGAACACCCTCTTAATTTCTAATTTATAGCAGTACTATTCCTCATTCAAAGAATTTCATTTTTCTTTTTTGCTTTGTTTTCTTTTTTTGCTCTCTCTCTCCGAAAATTTAAGGTAAGGCTATGGTGTGTGTGATACACGGAGCCAAATTTCAGAAAGCTACATTGCCAATAATGTTGTTCTAAATATATACTTTGTGTATACTTGTGCAGAAAACAATTAAGTACGAAATACTGAAATATAGTTTACTAAACAGAACATATAGTCTTTGCAAGAACAATTAAAATGAACTCACAACAGGATTGCAGAAAAGCAGAACAGCAAAGGAAAAAGGGGCCGAGGCGTGAATTTGATTCACTGTCCTTAAGACTTTATTCGTCCCGCAACGGTGCTGACGGTTCTTGACGATAGTCTCCCAGGATACAACGGCTACGTCTGAAAATAGTAGCACACCAAATTTCCAGACCCGGCGAACCAAACAATGGTAGAACTCTTTCTTCTTTTACGAACACTTAAAACTGGACAGACTCTTGTACAGAAGAAAAGAAAATTTTCGGGATTTTAATTCGTACATAACTTCTGTAAACTGACTCGGTTTTATACACAGAGTATTCACTGGGGGGTGCAACTCTTCACAGCTGGTTGGTTGGAAAGGAAAGGTCACAACTTTTCGGAAAGGAAATTAAATAAATAAAATTTATTTGTCCCAAAAAGAATAAAGCCTGATTGGGCCTAGCCCAAGCCCAAGCCACGGCCACGGACCGGACCGGGACGGGGCGGGGCGGGCGGCGCGCGCGTGTGGTGGACCTTGGGTCAACCTAGGTCCTCCCTCCTTACAAAACATGGGTACCCCCAAGGGGCCCATCCCTTAGCTCAAGGCTAAGCTTTATAAGGAGACAACATTGGCTTTATCTCTTCAATGTGGGATACTCTTTTCCTTTCAAGGTGAACCACTAACTTTAGCTTCAATTTTCTCATTCACTTCTCATTCGTTTTAAACATGTGAATATACCACGATCATCTATTCCAATAGATGAACGTGAATTAATTTGTTCCTAACCAAGCTATGGTTTGGAACCCATTTGAAAATTGAGTCAAAGTTGCTTCTCCACAATGGGTTTAAAACCCAATTCCAACAATCCCCCACATGAATAGAAAATTGACTGGACTCTATACGCACAGAAACACTGACATAAGAAAGAGTTCTTTAGAACGACACTGCATCGGGATAGGTAGCCGATGGCCTTGAACCTTCCCTAGTGAGAACTATCGGATTTACTGGTTAACCAGTGAACATGATGTCTTGAACTGTTCAACCCTTAGTGTAAACCGAGACAATAGAACTTCACACAGTATCGCTCAAACATTGTTTTGAGGTTCTCATTGTTGTGTTCATTTTGGCCCTGAACAACTCCTGGTTTTCATGAGTACTCTTTGAGAATTCAGCCTTACAATTCTCATAGAAGCGGCCCCACTTCTTACTCACATAGGTGACTTCTTATTAAGAGGTTCCTACCGCACCCCCACTTAGATTTCCAAGATATAAGAGTCATTAAAAGCATAGCTTAACCTAACCTTTTGTAGGTGCCACTGTCTTCTCATCATAGGAATGGATATGAGGGTTTTAACCCCCCACAGTGCTCTGTCTGAGTCGCATTTACATAATTCGGTTTTCCCTTTGAACCTAGATCTTGGGATCTCCAGTCAGCTAGGTAGGGTTTCCATTATGGCAACTCTTTAGTTCATAGGCTTAAGACCCATTCCCCTTGATGACACATTTACTTTCTCTCTAGTCAAAGCTTTCGTTAACGGATCCGCAATATTATCCTTTGACTTCACATAGTCAATAGAGATAATTCCACTAGAAAGTAATTGTCTAACGGTATTGTGTCTGCGACGTATGTGTCTAGACTTGCCGTTATACATACTGCTTTGTGCTCTTCCAATTGCAGATTGACTATCACAATGTATGCAAATTGGTGGCACAGGCTTAGGCCAATTTGGAATATCCTCCAAGAAATTACGAAGCCACTCCGCTTCTTCTCCTGCTTTATCTAAAGCAATGAATTCAGATTCCATAGTGGATCTGGCAATACATGTCTGTTTAGAGGATTTCCAAGAAATAGCTGCTCCTCCTAATGTAAACACATATCCACTTGTGGATTTTGTTTCATTAGAATCTGATATCCAGTTGGCATCACTGTATCCTTCTAATACAGCTGGATATCTTGTATAATGCAGCCCAAAGCTTAAGGTATATTTTAAGTACCTTAAAACTCTTACAATAGCTATCCAATGATTCTTCCCTGGATTGCTAGTATATCTGCTCAGTTTACTGACAGCATATGCTATATCGGGTCTCGTGCAATTCATGATATACATTAGGCTACCAATTATACGCGAATACTCTAATTGAGATATTCCTTCACCAGTATTCTTTGTTAGATGTAAATTTACATCTAGTGGTGTCTTAACTGGACTATTATCATAACTTTTAAATTTGTCTAGCACTTTCTCAATATAATGAGATTGTGACAAGACTAGTCCATTTGATGTTTTGGTAATTTTCATACCAAGTATAACATCAGCCACACCCATATCTTTCATATCAAATTTACTGGCCAACATTTTCTTTGTAGCCTTAATGAATTCATCATTGCTCCCGATAATGAGCATATCATCCACATAAAGGCAAACAATGACATATCCTTTTTCCGTGCCTTTAACATAGACACATTTATCACATTCGTTGATTCTAAAGCCATTTTCGATCATGACTTTATCAAACTTTTCATGCCATTGTTTCGGAGCCTGTTTTAGTCCATAAAGTGACTTAACAAGCTTGCACACCTTCCTTTTATGATCAGGAGCTACAAACCCCTCGGGTTGCTCTATATAGATCTCTTCATTAAGATCTCCATTTAGGAAAGCTGTTTTCACATCCATTTGGTGTATCTCAAGATTATTAATAGCTGCAATAGCTATCAATATTCGAATGGATGTTATTCTTGTAACTGGTGAATATGTATCGAAATAATCAAGGCCTTCCTTTTGTCTATATCCCTTGACAACTAGTCGGGCCTTATATTTCTCGATCGTTCCATCAGCTTTCATCTTTCTCTTGAAAAGCCATTTACACCCTAATGGTTTATTTCCAGGAGGAAGATCCACCAGTTCCCATGTATGATTTTGCATGATGGATTCTATTTCACTATTAATAGCCTCTTTCCAATGAGGAGCTTCGGGACTCGACATTGCTTCACTGTAAGTACGAGGCTCATTTTCTAACAAATATGTTAGAAAATCAGGACCAAAAGATGTAGACGTTCTAGCTCTCTTGCTACGTCTTGGCTCATCTTCCTCTTGTGAGGGTTCTTGGTTCATACTAGTTCTTTTTAAAGAACTTTGTTCTTGTGCCACTTGACAAGGAAATACATCCTCGAAGAAATGTGCATTCCTTGTCTCCATAATGGTGTTGACGTGTATATCGTCAACTTCAGATTTATGCACTAAGAACCGATATGCCGAGCTATGGCTTGCATATCCAATAAAAATCCCATCGACCGTTTTAGGTCCTATTTTGACCATTTTAGGTGGTGGGATAGCTACCTTTGCTAGACACCCCCACACTTTAAGATATTTGAAAGAAGGAGGACGACCTTTCCATAGCTCATAAGGTGTCTTTTGCAACTTCTTGTGAGGTACTTTATTAAGTATATGATTTGCGGTTAAGACCGCTTCCCCCCACAAGTTATCCGGTAGTCCAGAATTTATCAACAAAGCATTCATCATTTCCTTTAAAGTACGATTTTTCCGCTCAGCAATTCCATTTGACTGAGGCGCATACGGTGCCGTGGTCTCATGAATGATTCCGTGATCGGCACAAAATTTTTCAAAAGGGAAAACATATTCTCCGCCTCTATCACTTCTTAGTACTTTGATTTTCTTGCTAAGTTGATTTTCAACCTCAATTTTGTATTGCATAAATGCTTCCAAGGCTTCATCCTTGCTTCTAAGCAAATATACATAACAAAATCTCGTACAATCATCAATAAAAGTAATAAAATACTTTTTTCCTCCTCTAGATTGTACCACCTTTAAGTCACATATGTCACTATGAATTAGACTTAAAGGTTCCGTACTTCTTTCAATTGACTTGAAAGACGTTTTTGCCATTTTAGCTTCAACACAAATTTCACATGCTTTATGTGAGTCAAAATTCATTTTAGGCAAAAAACCATTTTTCACTAGCTTTTGTATGGAACCATAATTTACATGACCTAATCTACGATGCCATAAATTAGGAGATTCCAACAAGTAAGCAGAAGAAATAATTTTATTAATATCGGAATTTGGTACAACTTTAGGCACGATGGTCATTACATTTAACTTAAACAGACCATCACATAAGTACCCTTTTCCTACAAACATCCCACTTTTAGTGAGTACAAATTTATCGCTCTCAAACACTAGCTTGAAACCATTCTTACTCAACAATGAGCCTGACACTAGATTCTTCCGAATGTCTGGCACATGAAGCACATTGTTGAGACTCAATTCCTTTCCGGATGTCATCTTTAAGACCACCTTGCCCATTCCTAGCACCTTTGAAGAAGAAGAGTTTCCCATGAACAGATTCTCGTTGTTGGCGCTCTCATATGTAGTAAACATACTTCGCTCGGAGCACACATGTCGAGTAGCGCCTGTGTCTACCCACCACTGTTTGGGATTTCCAACCAAGTTGACTTCGGATACCACCGCAGATAAATTCAAATCTGTCACGTCCTCGGTGATTTTGGTAACTTCGGTCACATTGGCTTGAGAATTCTTTCCTTTAAAGTTTCCTTTGTTCTTGCGACAATCCTTAGCACGATGGCCAGCTTTGCCGCACCCAAAGCAATTCCCTTTGAACTTCTTCTTCTCACCGCTTTTGAAATTTGAGCCGCTTGCTCCGCTTGGACCATCGGAATCGGAAATTTTCCTCCTCTTTGATGGACCTTGCTCGACCACATTTGCCTTGGCCTCATGATGATAATTACCGGCCTTCTTCTCGGACTGGCGATTATCCTCCTCAATCCTCAATCTGACGATCAAATCCTCGAGCTTCATCTCCTTGCGCTTATGCTTCAAATAGTTCTTGAAATCTCTCCAAGTAGGTGGCAATTTTTCAATTAGCGCAGCCACTTGAAAAGATTCTCCAAGTACCATCCCTTCCGCATGAATATCATGGAGGATTAGCTGAAACTCTTGGACTTGACTAATCACAGTCTTGGAATCCACCATCTTGAAATCAAGGAATTTGCCGACTACAAATTTCTTTGAGCCGGCATCTTCCGTTTTGTATTTCCTTTCCAAGGATTCCCACAATGCTTTCGCATTGGCCATTGGACTGTATACGTTATACAACGCATTGTCCAATCCATTGAGGATGTAGTTCTTGCACAAAAAATCCGAATGCTTCCAAGCATCCACGGCAGCCACTGTTTGCCGGTCAGGATTGTCACCAAGATCTGGTGCATCCTCGTGCAAGAACCTTGCCAAGTTCAAGGTGGTAAGATAGAACAACATTTTCTGTTGCCATCTCTTAAAATCCTTTCCGTTGAACTTTTCCGGTCTTTCACCAAGTCCAACGGAACCATGAGCAGGTGCAACGTAAGGTGTCGCATACACAGTCCCACCGCTGGGATGAACCGGTCCACTTTCCGAATTGGTTTCGCTAGTAGCCATTGTTATATCTATCAACAGAATATAACAACTATTAATAAGCAAAAATAATCCAGTCTATCACAAAGGTATAACGAAAACAGATTCTAGTATCACTAAAATTAAATTCAGAAACTGAAAATAATTTTAGTATAGATTGATAGAATCAAATAAAAAAAACGAAATTTGAAAAACACTGTTTAGAAAATACTGTTTCTACACATGTACACAAAGTACGGGGATAAAGTCTTAAGATTGTTGTTCTAAATATATACTTTGTGTATACTTGTGCAGAAAACAATTAAGTACGAAATACTGAAATATAGTTTACTAAACAGAACATATAGTCTTTGCAAGAACAATTAAAATGAACTCACAACAGGATTGCAGAAAAGCAGAACAGCAAAGGAAAAAGGGGCCGAGGCGTGAATTTGATTCACTGTCCTTAAGACTTTATTCGTCCCGCAACGGTGCTGACGGTTCTTGACGATAGTCTCCCAGGATACAACGGCTACGTCTGAAAATAGTAGCACACCAAATTTCCAGACCCGGCGAACCAAACAATGGTAGAACTCTTTCTTCTTTTACGAACACTTAAAACTGGACAGACTCTTGTACAGAAGAAAAGAAAATTTTCGGGATTTTAATTCGTACATAACTTCTGTAAACTGACTCGGTTTTATACACAGAGTATTCACTGGGGGGTGCAACTCTTCACAGCTGGTTGGTTGGAAAGGAAAGGTCACAACTTTTCGGAAAGGAAATTAAATAAATAAAATTTATTTGTCCCAAAAAGAATAAAGCCTGATTGGGCCAAGCCCAAGCCCAAGCCACGGCCACGGACCGGACCGGGACGGGGCGGGGCGGGCGGCGCGCGCGTGTGGTGGACCTTGGGTCAACCTAGGTCCTCCCTCCTTACAAAACATGGGTACCCCCAAGGGGCCCATCCCTTAGCTCAAGGCTAAGCTTTATAAGGAGACAACATTGGCTTTATCTCTTCAATGTGGGATACTCTTTTCCTTTCAAGGTGAACCACTAACTTTAGCTTCAATTTTCTCATTCACTTCTCATTCGTTTTAAACATGTGAATATACCACGATCATCTATTCCAATAGATGAACGTGAATTAATTTGTTCCTAACCAAGCTATGGTTTGGAACCCATTTGAAAATTGAGTCAAAGTTGCTTCTCCACAATGGGTTTAAAACCCAATTCCAACCCAATAACTGCAGTGTAATTTTGGTGATAGGCTTGGTTGATCCTAGTAACCCCCCCCCCCCCCCCCAGTCACATGTTTATTACCGTGGTTATAGAGTGAGCTTAGTTGCCCCAACTTTATTTCGATTATGCAATCAAGGATCTGACCAATTTGAAGAGTCTCATACGAATTCATAACAAAAAGAGGTGAGGGGAACCGGCACATTGGGCCCCCCTTCAAAACTTTTTTTTTTTATAAAGAATTTAGGAATATATACCAGATAAAAGGAGGTAAGTATATACAACTGATCCATCCAAAACATAATTACAGACAAAGTAGACAGGCTAGATGACAAACCCATTGAAGAAAAACAAAACTGAAACTACAAGACATCAAAACACCACAGGAGAAACAGCTTGGCCAAAACCAACTCCAGGAAGAGGAACTACAAGCTAAATAATGGCAAACCATTCCTATTGAAGAACCTCACAGGAAATAAATGCAAATGACATCAGGGTTGAGGAGAGAGACAACACTCCCCGTTTCCCTTGGTTGATATGCAACGAGTCCAAAATCCCTTAGTTATCAGTTATTCCATGCAAAAAAGCTGAGACATCTGGACATCGATTTCTAGATGTCATCTGTAGCTTGTGATATGAGTGAGGGAGTAAATTATTTTAATTCTTAGGATACTCTTAAAATTTTAATAATATTTTGAAATTCCTTTTGGATAAATAACATATCTTTAGGGGCCTTTGGAGTTATTTACCGAGTTTAGAGAAATAAAAAGACTGATTAAGTTGCGTTTTATCGATAAATTGAGTTTGGTCTTTCAGAGAAAGGAGAAGAAAAATAAAATTAGGGCTTGAGGATTTCAACCTTCTACTCACAATTGGTTTGATACTTTCGGAAGCTTACGCAACTTTGCGAATCTTGTAGTGTGAATTGATGTAAGGATGTACAGATCCGCATCATTATGTCACGTTCTTTCGATTTTGAATCAATGAAAGGATTTATCTTCTATCAAAATTATCGTTAAATGATTTGATTTATTATCGAATTGGGATTTTACCCATCTTACAATTTTTCACTGCCGGTTGCTGTACACGCTGTTTTAGCCGATGCCCTTTTCTATTTTAGCCGTACCCAGTACTGCTCCATTTTTCTCTCTGTGCACGGTGGTTGCCCAGTGATATTCTAAACTACACATCATTGCCCCATCATTAATTGCCTTAAGAAATTCAAGTTCTTTGGTCAGAAGAACACTTAACCGTACCATGGAAAAAAATTGGTTTACCACATGTCACTTTTTAGTTGGTGCAACAGTTTTGTCTTTCTTTTTACTCTCCGTATCGTTATTTTATAATTTCGTGCTTATACAAACTCGGTTTAGAGCAATTTTGCTTCCTTTGCACTCGTCCTTTCGTACTCTTCGAATTGAGTATAAAATCGAGTATTTTTCGAAATCGTTAAGTTACATTACTTGAAATACAAAGTTTTGATGTTTTGCGGTTCTTATGCATTTGATATATTTTGAAGTCCAGTAGATCTCTTTGAATTGAACTAATATTAGAACCTTTATGTGCTTATGTTAACGTGGTGTCATGACATGATATGACAATTGCTACCGGTATGCAACTTTGAACTTAGAATCTCTTGCGTGCTTAGGTTAACGTGCTTTACAGTCACTTATTACATGATTATATCGTATTTGATTATTGGTTCAATTATTCGAATGTGTTATTTGACTTTGATGTTGTGATGGGGATCCACTCTCCTGCGGTAGTGGCTATTCTTCCGGCTGTACTCCCAAGCACGCAACCGAGGCCACACTCTATCGGTTCCATCCTTACACGTTGGTGCACAGGGAGCAAGGTGTTCATAAGACCACACCTGAGAACATGGGCAAATTATATTTATTTCGTACATTCAACACAACCTAAAAAAAAAAAACAATAACGAAGACAGAGTTTATAAGATATACCTGCAATAGCGAGAGACATGCACATATGGCTTTGGAGCCGGGCCTCGTTGCCTTGTGCAATGCTCGGTACAGATACGAAAGAACCGCTGCACCCCATGCATAATCTCCAACCTCCGCCAGGTTACCCAACAACGGTAAATATCTCACGCTGACCGTGTTCTTCCACGTCCTTGGGAATAATACCGCCCCCACCACCCACCAGAGGAAGGCTTGTGTGTACATCACAAGGTCACGACCAATATAGTTTTCTGGCAAAACCCCGTAGGTATCTACCAACCACTTCAACTTAATACCACCAGTGCTAAATTGATCCTGGGGTATCGAAGTTAAGAAGTCCCTAGCGGTTCTCTTATTCGTTGCTTCTGACGGAGGAGCAATTACCGGCCGCCCCGTCACCGGCAACCCTAAGATGAACCCTACATCTTCTAGGGTAATTGTCATCTCTCCGAGCGGGAAGTGAATCGTATTCATTTCACTTTTCCACCTCTCAACAAGGGCACCTATCAAGGCCCGGTCAAGCTGTTGAAATATCTGCCCATGCGTGAAAATCCCAAACCCAATTCCACGCAGTATCCTCTTCTGGGCGGTGTTCAGTTTCCACGATACTATATCGCGAGATACTTCTACGGTGTTGAGAAGTTCTCTTTCCTACGATTTAATAAATACAATTTAAGCAAAACAAACGGTATATACAACGTTCGTAAGAATAAGAAAGTCGATAAATAATGTATCTTACTCCACCATCCCATATGAGCGTACTGATATGGTTGGCTTGGTCGTATAACACGGATGGGTCTTCTGGACCAGGGTTAAATTCCATATTTTGCAACTGAAATTATGGAAAAACCTTCTCAGTTTGGATTTTACGTTTTGGATTTGATAATCGCTCGCAAAAATATGACGCTAACACATGCATAATACATATAACGCAAGCACATGAATGATACATACAATGTTAGCATATGTACTCATATGAATAAATATATATACGTATACGGAATCGGATTTTACAAACGCTTGCACAAGTACCAAAACAGAGATCTATAAAACGCAATATTCATCACAACTGAAGATTACAGACAAAAAAGAGTGTAGATTTTGTGAACTTACGTGATCGATTTAGGGTATTAAAGGAGTTCTTAAGCCGGAATTGCGCCGATATGCTTGCCAATGCCGCTGGGAAATTTTGTGAGTAGAAAGAGTGGAGAAGAGTGTCGTAGTTACTGCCGTTTGAAAGTATATTGAACGTCCGCAATACAGTATCGTGGATGCCTATTACGTCCGCAATACGGTATCACGGATGGCTATTACGTCCGCGATACAGTATCGCGGATGGCTATAACGTCCGCTAAACTGTGTAGCGGACACTGTTGACGTGACATGTGTCAGCCTAGGGACAGGCTTGACAGGTGTCAGCCTAGGGACGTCCGCTACACAGTATCGCGGACGTCTTTTTGCTGTGTCCCATCAGGACTTTAATGTCCTCCGCCATACAGTGTAGCGGACAAGCGCGGAGGGGCAATAAGGTAAAAAGTCCCGTTCGCGATACTGTATGGCGGACGACTGACAACTTTTGAAAAAGAGGCGATCTGGGCCGTCCATCTTTCGGGATGGACGGTCAGATCGCGCTTGCAACTTCTCCTATTTTGCTAACGCTCTCAACGGATCAGCTTCCATATATATATATATATGGGAGCTGATCCGTTGATAGCGCTAGCAAGTTGCTAGCGCTGTTTGGCCATCCGCTACATAATGTAGCGGACAATAATTTACCGTCCGCTACATTATGTAGCGGACGGTGAAAAAATTTACTGTTGTGGCACGCGATCTGGCCGTCCATTCTCGCCCGTGGATGGCCAGATCGCGCTAGCAACTTGGGGTTGCTAGTGCTATCATTTTATCAGCTCCCTATATATATATGTGTGTGTGTGTGTGTGTGCATCACCACCTACGTGGACACTCTTTTAACTTGCCATATGAACTAAAATTTATTTGTTATGAAATCCATTTTTAATTTTCAAAGTTTGAATTCCATTTTCAATCCATTTCATCTATCTCTTTCTTTCCAAATTTGAAGTCATATAATCTCTCTCATACCTCCTATTTTTTAGACCTTTTCAATTTGAACTATTTAAAGACTTTAAATAGTTTTCAAAGTCATGTATTATCCTAAAATACCTCCATTAATCTATTGATTCTATGTCTATTGTATGCTTAAATACCTACACCCTCACCTTTCTAATGGTTTTTAAAGCCATTAATTATCCCCTCAATTAACATAACATATTAACCTATTTGTTTTGAAAACCCATATTAATTACAAACCCCTAACTTATATTCCCCTCATCCCACGACTTTCTACCATATTTACTTAACTTTGTTGAAAGTTTAATGTAATATTTCGTTAATTTTTGCCTAATCCGTTATCATCTCCTTAAATTTTGAAATAACTAAATATAAAAACCATGAATACATGTTCTTCCTTGTAGCCATTAGAACAAATACCAACTACAAGAATGTTGTATGAAGGTTGACCACTGCAAACAACAAGTATGTTTTTGTAATTCGAAATTTAATCTATTTCTAAAAAGCAGTTTTTGCTTGAGTTTTTAGGTTTCCCTTCCTTTCATTTTTCTTTTGCCCAATTTTGTTTGATTAATAGTAATCCATTACTTCTATTAACGGTCTATTCGTAAATATATTTTTCCCATATGTTCCTCATTTGTAATTAAACATTATTTTTATAACCTTCATTCTCTATGCTCTATTGTAGTTTAATATTGTATTTTTTGCTTCTCCAATATATGCACATGTTGATATGTTTATCCGTCTGATCTTTAATTTAATTGTCTTTTATTTTTATTTACACATTAAAAGCCCATAAGGTCTTCTTGAAAGCAACCATGAGCATATTGTTACAGGTAATTTTTTCTTTTAACTTTTATTTGTTATCATTGTAAGAATCCAACCATCGAGCGCTTACCTTCTTTGTTGCATGATATGTGTTACTAATTGAGTTTTCCCTTTTGCTAAAAAATGCATGCTTCAATCTCGGGCCCACCGCATTTTATACCAATTGCAATATTTACTGTAATTTAGAGTTAATAGTACATAGCAATTCCTTGACGTTACTTTTGTTATTTCCTTCATTTAGAAAATATGCATATAATTATATTTAGGTACACGTAGTGTGTCCTTCCTTTCAAGGACATATTCAACTACTGTACTATTTGATTGTTTGTAAGCTGACTAATATTTGGGTCATTAATCCTTAAAAGATACTTTTTTGTTAAGATTTATACCTTTACGGTTTCCAAGTAGACCTTTTTCACAAGAAGTATATCATTTTTTCTCCTCCACCTTTTGCTCAACTTGCTACTTTGGCCAGAACATTGTCATTCTTTCTAGATCTCTTTTTTATTTCGCTTACCAGAATTTTTGTTTCGTATATGTTTACGAGTTTTCTCTACTGCACATCCCTTTTTTTGTGGTCCTTTTTCTTTTCCAACTTATAACGTCATTTTCTCACATGATATTTGCATTTTACCCATATTGACTTAAAATAATTAATTTTTATATGTTACTTTCATTTCAATTCTTATCACAATTTGAATGTACTAGAGATCTAAAATGATTTTAATTAATTAAATGATTTTTTGTGCAGACTTGCAGCTGTTTACTGGCTTACATTTATTGGAACCTTGGTCGACAGCCATGATTGTTAATTAGAACATTTAGTTGTTCATTGGTTGATCTTAATTCATTCAAGCACAAATTGTAGCTCTTACTATCCAGTTTGGTGTTATTTACAATTTTCGGTTAGCATAAAGAATGGTCATCATGCTTTAACTATTAATTTTTCTTAACAACTATATTTTAGAAATCGCGACACAGTGCTTTGTGTGCAACAAACGGGATCTAAATTACTTTTACATTAGGGATGTTACTAACAAGAACACCCTCTTAATCTCTAATCTATAGCAATACTATTCCTCATTCAAAGAATTTCGTTTTTCTTTTTTGCTTTGTTTTCTTTTTTTGCTCTCTCTCCGAAAATTTAAGGTAAGGCTATGGTGTGTGTGATACACAGAGCCAAATTTCAGAAAGCTACATTGCCAATCAAGCCAAATATTCTAGAGAACAACAACGATGGACACTAAACCTAACAAATCAAATCGATGACGATGAATAGGTTTAGCTAACCATTAAAAGAACCAGTGACTAGCAAACATATAAAGGATAGAAGAAAGGTGCCTACTGCTAAGAAAGAACCTCCAAATAGGCTGAAGTCTAGGGCATTGTAAAAAAAGATGTTCATGAGTTTTCGAAGCAAGAGAACATAATGGACAACAATCAACAGAAGGACAATGGCGTTTACAAAGTTCAGACCCAAAGGGTAGTCGACCATGGAGAAACTACCAAAGGAACATTTTGTTTTTTCTCAGGGATTGGGAGCTTCCAGAGTTTTGACCATGAGGTCGAAGTCAGGAAGGGGATACAAGAAAAGACGGAATTCAAATTAAGAGATAGGGAACAATAGACTGATGCAACCGAGAAATGATTATCTTTAACAAATGACCAATAAAACTCATCCCTTGAACTAGCTGGCAGGAATTTAAGCTGAACAATTTGGGAGACTGCGTTATCCGAGAATGTCTGAAAGAGAACTCCTAAATCCCAATGAAAAGTATTTGGGATAAACAAATCTACGACCTTCCAGCGAGTATTTGAACTACTACAATAAGGCCGTAGGGAAGCAGGTGAAACAGAAGGCAACCACCAATTTATCCATACCACAAAATGACGACCTCCCCAATGTGCCATTGTATACCTTGTTTAAGGATACGCTGTATAACCAAAATACTACGCCAAATCCAAGAGGAAGTATGGGATGGATGGTCTTGTAAAAATTATTGCCGAGCAAAGTAACGACCCTTAAGAACTGGAGATATTTGATTCTTAGGATTAGACCAAATTCTCCAAGCCTATTGGGAAAGTATAGATGGATTAAACCAAGCGAAATCTCTAAAGCCTAGACCTCCAAGTTATTTTGGTAGGCATAGAGAAGGCCAAGCCAGCCAATGAATAGATTTGCTAGTTGCTTCTCCTGACCACTAAAATCGACCTAAAATTTGATCTAAATATTTACATATATAAACAGGGAATTTGTACACAGACATGTAATTAACAAATAAAGAGGATAGAACTGACTGAATGGGAGTAGCACGCCCCGCTTTATTCAAGAAAAGGCCTAACCAATGAGCACAACGATCTTGCACATGCCTAACTAAACCAGCGAAAATATCGTTTTTCCCCGACACAATATCCAACTAAATCCCCAAGTAGTTCCTAAACTCAGGCTGAGCTGAGAATTTAAAGATCGATTGAATCAGTCTACGAGTAGCAATAGAAACATTGGGACTAATAACCAGGCTGAACTAGGACCAGTTGATACATTGAACCAAAAAAAATACAGTAAGTTTGAAGCACCTTTTTAACCTCTTCTATATCAGACAACACATTTTTCGAAGCCACCAGAAAAGGTAAATATCATTTGCGTATATAAGATGGGAAACCGAAGGAGAATATTTACCCTGTTTAATACCTTGAAATTTCCCTTGCAACTCTGCCTGCCGTAAGCCAACAAAATTTCAGTGCAAAGAACAAAAGTAAAAGGCAAAAGGGGGTCACCTTGCTTAAGACCACATGTTGGAACAGAAGGTAACAAAGGTGCACCATTGATCAGAATCGAGTATGAAATGGTAGAAATACATTGGCCAATTAGAAGAATCCAAGATGGAGGGAAACCAAAAGCAATTAACACCTCGAGGATGAAATTCCATCTTAAACGGTCAAAAGCATGCCCATATCTAGTTTGAGTGCCACAAGAACAACCCCCGTCCCCCGCCCCTCACCCTCACCCCTCACGCACGCGCGCAATGACGAACACAATCCATAATTTTTTGAGCTATCATAACATTATCATAAAGATATCGACCTGGAATGAAGGCATTCTAAAAAGGGAAGACTAATACATTCATGATCGGCTTCAAACGATGATAAAGATCTTAGAAATGATTTTGTATATCATATTACATAGACTTATTGGCCGAAAATTAGCAGCTAACTCATGAGTCCTAGTTTTTGGAACAGGGGAAATAAAAGTATAGTTCACCTCCCGAAGCATCCGACCAGAGTCAAGGAAAGAAAGAACTGCCCGAGTAATAAGAGGACCCATAATCCCTCAACAACGCTTAAATATCAAAGCAGGGTAACAGTCAGGCCCAGGGCTTTCAAATCCAACATATGGAAAACAACTCCTTTAATTTCATAAGCCGAGAAGGATTGATTGAGATGAAGCACATGTGCAGAGGAAAAACACAAGAGGGGAAGATAAGCCAGATGAGAGGCCAACTCAAAAGAAACATTGTCCAGCAAATCCGAAGGTGACAACCAGTTTTGAAATTATGAAACAATGTGTGCTGTAATAGCTTCCTCCTCAAAGACAGATTCTCTGCCATCGACCTTGATAAAAGTGATGTGATTTTTTCGACGATGAATAGTAGTAGCGCATGAAAAAGTTTCTTGTTTCGATCACTCAGGTTTAACCAAGAAATTTTATAACGCTGAGCCCAAAACACTTCCTTACATTTTAGAAGAAAGTCCAACTTACTTTCTATTCTAATAATCCTCAAGCTGTGAAAGCTGCGAGAAATTGACATTTAATTGGGAAAGAGACAAGACCTTTCTAATGTCTTTGATCTAATCCCCTAGATTATGGAAGCTATCATGACTCCAACCCCGTAAAACCCCCCTACGCATTAATTGGAAGAGAGGTGAACCAATCACCGGAGACGTCCAAACATCGAGAACAACTGGAAGACACTCAGGAGAAGAAAACCATATGGCCTCAAAAGGCAACGGAGAGGGTAAGACTTATGTGATAGATTAGAGTCACATAAAATAAGGGCATGATCAGAACGTTGGATACCTGAATTGCGGGCCAAAACATGATTATAAAGAGCAATCCAAGAAGCCGAGGCGATTACACGATCCAGCTTCTCATAAATAAATCCCAAGGGAAGGTGAGCCTCGAACCCAAGTGAATGCTGAACCCACCCAATAAATATCAGACGGACCAAACGTTGCTAGGAAATCACAGAAGGCATGAACCCCCAAAATCATAGCAGAGCGAGGACCTAATTTTTCAGTTGGATCTAGAACCTGATTGAAATCCCCACAAAAGCAGCTAAGGCAAGAAAAGAAAAGCAAATGAGAGGATAAAGATTGCCAAGTATCTTCCTGGAAAGAAACATTAGGGTGCCGGTAGATGAATCCATAAAGAACCAACTTCCCATGTAACCCTTTAGAGGTAACTAAAATATAATTAGCATGAAGAAGACAAACCGACAAACAAACAGGATCCCTCCAACCTGACCATAAACCTCTACTTATTCCTACTGAATCTACCCCCACAAATGACTTAAAACCAGATTTAAGAAAGAAGGACGTAACCTTAGTATAGATAGACTTGGTTTCCATAAGAAAAACAACATCTGGGTTATGTGCCTTAATCAAACTAGACGCTATCCAAATTGTGGTAGCTTGATCAATACCACCACAATTTCAGCTAAGAATAATCATTGAGCCCTCCGTGGTTGGTACGGCCCAACCCCCAAAGCCACACGCAAACCAAAAGAATTCCAAATAAAGTAGAAGACTGCACCTTAAATCCCAAACCCCTCAAATAACCCAATATTATGAAGAGATTAACAAACCAAAAATGAAGTCTAGCAAAACAACTTAAACAAAGAGCTCCAACGATAATAACCAACGAGAGTAGGAAATGGTATTTAAGTGACAACAGGTACGCGACCATACCTGGTGGATGTTGAGACAGTAAAGCCCGATGATTTGCAAAAGTAGAATCAACCACCACCAAAGGCAGACAAAGAGATCGACTCAGTCTCAGAACCAGTGCCTCAACCTCCATTAAATCTAAGTTTTCAGACCCATCAACCATGGAAGATACGATGATACATTTTTCTCGATTAGGACTATATTTATTAGTCATCGTCCTCAGTTCGCTATGGGCCGGAAGGTGCCACCTTTTGAGAATGATCAAATATATAAGTTTTTCACATCAATCCTTAACAGAAATAGAGCTGCAAATAATGGCACATCATCATTCCCAAATATTGTTCTTTTGCCTCGTAAATGCATGTAGATGACATGTTCAGACGGGTACACACTACCGAAAGATTCATGTGACGCCATATGCATTGTCTCGATGTTGGGATTAGCTAAAATATATCGAAGGTGGATTCTGTTTAACGAGGATTTGAAGAAAGGTAACTAAGTTGATGCCTCACTGTCTAACGAGAAAACATTCTAAGGGCATTGTAGTTTTTAGTGACAACGAAATTATTACAGATTTAGGGAATTCTTTTTCTTTTTTTTTTTTTTGAAAATTTTAAAATTAACGGAGTTTAATGATATATAGGAATTTCTAGTTTAAACTAAATTGAGTTTAATGATATTTAAGGAATTATTGTTACGGTCATCACCGACAGCCTTCTCTACTTTAGATCTTAAACTTATGCTAAGCTTGTACTTGGGGCATCATGGTAAACTTCCATAGAGAAAAATTGCGCATTCATCTACGTTAAGCGTTTACAATATAATTCCATTCATTGAATCTCGTCTAATGCCTTACAAAATTTGCCTTTACATATACGCTTTGCTTTTTACTTTAACGTTATCACTACCTCTATCATCTTATTTGGAGTAGGCAATTGCTTTTTCTTGACCCTATACTTGTTTAAAAATTATTATCTTGATCACAAATATAACACATGCTATTGTAAATATAAGCACAATAATTATACTTTATCTACACTTACTGTTAGCACTTGGGTTTTTTCAATCCGTCAAAACTATCAATTGCGCACAGTTTGAGCAAGGTTCTATTTTCTTTAGTAGATAGAGATATTCAGTTGTTGGCACAACAGATCAAGTTGAGTAGACTTACCGTGTTTAATGATATTTAAAGATTTATAATTTAAACTTACTGGAGCTTAATGATATTTGAAGATTTATTATTACATTCGTCTTTTGCTTGATTTGTAATTCATATCTACTTATTTATTTATTTTTGTTAAAATACATTAGCCATGTGATTCTGATTCAATGTTATCTGATGGTTTCAATAAGTTCGTTCAATCATTAGTGGTAAAAATTAATCTCTGACCTTATGAATATTATTCCGTCAGTTCCAGATACCGAATTTCAGTCAATGTTTATGACAGATTCTATTACATGATTACTGATATTATTATTTCTTTGTTCACTTATATTTTAAATATAATGACTTTTTTCTTAACATAATAAAAAAATTATAGTTAGCAAACATGATGCATGTGAAAATATAGAAAATATATGTGATCTGAACGATAAAAGAAAACATAAATATGCAATGGACTATGAGTTTACTATGAGCATGGGGGACCAATATGGAATGACTACACACTTTTTTTTTCTCTTGATGTTACACAAATACTTAGTCATTTGACGTGTACCACGTTTAATAAACCTTCCACAATATGTAGCAACTATTTTGTGCCTTTAAAATGATGAGTTGCAGGCCAATGCTACTATCTTTGGTTAACGACACTTAAAAGACCACCAACCATGTGTAGCGACAGTTCTATTCTTCTAAAACGAGTAGTAGCAGCTCATTGCTACAATCTGTGGTTAGAAGCCAATATTTTTAGTGACACTATTGCTCAAACATTGCAACACTCAGTATCTTATGTATTTGGAATGACGAATCGCAACCCCTCATATTACAGGCAAAAAGGTGTTGCTAAATATATTTATTAACCATATAGCAGCAAGAAGATTATGAATATTACCACTAGCGGCGCTTAGTATAGATTGACTTAAAAATCATATCTCTTACTTAGATAAGAATGGAAAAGATACATCTAGCATTGCAGTCACCTTGTTTTGCTACACATTACAGAAATACCGAAACCTTAAGCGTTACTGATATATTTCAATCTATAGATATGGAAATGGTTCCTATGCATGAACCAACTGATTCAGGGAATGTAGAAAGACATTGCCAAAGAGAACATAGACGCATTCGTGGAGATTTAATATTTAGTCAGCGTACTCACCCAAGAAGAATGTCTATTGTTTCTAGTGGACATCATCAAACACAATCAAGAAGCAAACAAATGAGACGTAGAAGAGAAAGTATGAGTGCTGATTAAAGAGAAGTACATCTCACAGCACATCGGAACAACTATCGGCAACGCACATTGCATATCTCGAATGTTAATGCAATCGGAGAAAGTACAGAAGAACTTTCCTTTGTACAAAACAAAGCATCTGCAAGTGTCCAACACACGCCTTAACGTGCATCAAGCGTAGAACAACAGAGAGAGCGGCGAAGAAATTATCAAGCTGAGTCAAGGTGCTCAGAGAGTTCTTCGGATTGAATCGCAAAGAACCAGGTGCAAGATAATATTTGTATTGCGAAATTCTAAGGCACTACCGATGGGTGTCGGGTGAAAAAACTTAGGGCTGAAGTCGTAACAACCAAAAAGTAATTAAAAGAATCTATACAGTGCCACCATCTGATAGTGAATTATTTTATCTAAGGATCTTGCTTAATCATGTAAGGGGGCCACAATCTTTTGAAGATTTAGATATTGTAAATGGAGTTACATATCCAACTTTTAAGCAAGCTACAGAGAAAATAGGCCTACTTTAGAATGATAACAGTGTCCGTCTGTGCCTGTTAGAGGCAGCTGCAACGCGCATGCCTTCAGGCGACATTTGTTTGTGACAATATTAGTATACTAAGAGCTGAATAGAGTACGCCAATTATGGGGTGAAATTTATCCTTTCATGGTTGAGAATTACCCATCTTTGAGCACTACAACTGATGTTCATATCAGGAACAAGCTTCTCCGAGATATTAATGCCTTATTGCAAACTCATAACATGAGTGTTCCAGAGTTTGATCTCCCAATGATGAAAGGAGATTTTGATGACAGTGCCGGAATCCCAAAAATAATACAGGATTGGCTATTTATTGCTATTTCGCAGGAAGACTTGGACTCTGTTGGTACACTTCATAATGACCAAAAGTGTGCATTCAATGCTGTCATGGGAACGATTGAGAGCAATAAGAGTGCGATATATTTTGTTGATGGCCCAGGAGGAACTAGAAAAACATATCTCTAGCACGCTTTTCTAACAACAATTAGAAGTAACAGTAACATTGCAATTGCAGCGGCATCTTCTAGAATAGAAAAAAATGTTATTGCCTGGAGGTACAACAATCCATTTCATGCTCAAGCTGCCATTGAATCCTGAGGCTTCGTCTAATTGTTCAGTTAGCAAACAATCTGATAGAGCTGAATTACTAAGGTGGGCTTCAGTTATAATTTGGGACGAAGCAACAATAATTCATAGGTATGCACTTGAAGCTCTTGACCGAACCTTACGAGACCTCTTTGGCATTGATCTTCCTTTTGGGGAAAAGTAGTGGTTATGGGTAGTGATTTTCATCAAGTTCTATTGGTTGGGCCAAAAGGTGGAAAGTCAGAAACCATTGATGCGTGCATCGCGGCATCATATTTATGGTCCGAGGCCAAAGTTCTTCGGTTGAAGGAGACCATGTAGAGTAGGAATACTAACAATTTGTCAAGTACCTCTTGCGAGTTGGAGAAGGAACCGAAACTGCCTGTTGTTGATGAGATGATTGAGATTAATTCAACCACCGTTGTAGATTGGGAAGGACCGTAATCAGTCGACAGACTAATTGATGAAGTTTTTCCTTATTTACCTTCGGATACTGGCAACCAGAGATATATGGCAGATATAGAACTGACAACGTTGCGAAATAAGCATTTAGGCATGTTGAATGAGAAAGTTTATCCAAAACTATCTGGGGTATTTACTACTCATATGATATGGTTGAGAATGACGCACGACTTTTCTACCAGCCAGAGTTTCTCAACTCCATTACACTGGGTGATTTACCCCACATATTTTGAGATTGAAAAAAGGTTTCCCTGTCATGCTGCTAAGGAACATTGACCCAAAAATAGGTTTCTGCAATAATACAAGTCTATTGTGTCGGGATCTTCATGACACCTACATAGATGTTGAAGTTATGTTAGGACACCATAAGGCACAAGAGCGTTCTTGCATAAAATAAAGCAGAGTTGCATTGGTCTTACACCGTACAAGAACCAAGGAACAAAGTAATGGATTTAAAAAAAATCAGGGTTGTGATCCAACCCAGGGATATGATGTTGGACATGCACAAGCAGGCATGCAAGCACTCAAGTGCCAGATATAAAACCCTCGGGCGATTAAATATGCATCATGCAAAATGTGCATGCAACAAACACATAATTATATTGATGGTATAGACATACAAGCTCACAAGCATGTATTCTCTAAAAAGCAATTTTCTTTCTTTATTTTTTTTGGGTGAAAAAGAGGTTTGAAAACCAGCCGGTTGATCAGAATTGAGGTCAATTTTAAAATTTTGGATCGAAATCGACCGAGTAGTCATCATGTTTTGAAAATTTGTGAAAATTCAGCACAAAAACGTCTGGTGAGTTAGTGACTTTGGGATTCTTAAAATTGAAGAGTCGAAAACCAGCCAGTTTGGCCGCCTAGTGCGCGAATTTAGGATTTTTTTTACAAACACTTCCAATTCAATCTAACTCTAATCTCCTTTAGATTTCCTCTCTCTAGGAGTCCTAGATCGTGCAACCTTGACCTAATCACACCTTTAGCCTATAAATACAACCAATCTCCTTTCAAATTTTCTCAACCTTGTAAAATAATGGACGAATATTTGTGAACTCGCAAAGGCCATGAAGGGGACCCTAAACTGGGAAGATTACTCGATTCCGACTGAAGAACAAGGTCGATGATCGATCTCTACTTGCCCCGAAGTAAGACACTCATCTCAGCGCTCTTTTCTTTGTAGAGGAGGCGTGTATTGCTTGAATTTTTCCTCTCCACACACTATATCACCTTGCTTCACACGCAACCATGCACATGTACGGTAGGTCCCTGCATATTAGGTTTTTCATTCAATTCCCTCATAAATCGGATGGTTTCTTAAGTTTTCTTTCCCATTTTGTAAATTTATAGCCCTCCCCGCAAACATGTGATGTAGGGGTTCCCCTAATCTTGTACGAGATTGGTGGACAAAAATCCCCCCCTTATGTTAAAAATAGAGCAGTCATTACGGGCTTTTGCCCTTCTTGGATGGGTTGCATGTTTCAACCTTGAGTAAGATACACCTATTGTGTCTTGCCGAGCGTTGGATGAATTCCACCAACATTTTCCATATGTCGTTGGGGAGGCTATGGTCACCCCATTTAATGTTATGAACAACACCGTTGTTTGTTCTCGAGAAAGGGCCGTGCCTTGGGCCTATGATCTCGATAAAGATCAGAACCCTATGGTCCGTTTGCTCGACTACGAACCTTCCTTCAAGAAAGGTGGTTCGATACTCTTGGGAAGCATCCATCCTTACTATGAGCACATGAACCTGGAGGGGGTGAAGTCCGCAGTTTTTTGATCAGTTCATTAATGGAATTTTAATTTACGCTCTAGGGAGACCCTATTTAGCAATGAGGATGACTCCATCCAGCTGTGGTACCTTCGGGCTCTAGAGGTGATCGAAGAGATTGGAAAGTACGACTGCAGTATTCCCACTCTGGCTTATCTGTATCGGTCGTTGGGTACTGTGTCCCGAAAGTAATTCCTTAGCTTTATGGAATTCTGTGATGTTTGGGAGGTATGTCTAAGCCTTCTGATTATTTTCTAAGAACTCCATGCTCATTCTAGATATATTCTCATATGTGACATGTTTACTCTCACAATTTTTGGCTTTTGACGTTCTTGGTTCTTGTGCTCCTCGCCTAAGGGAAGCGTATATGGATGAGACTTCACAGGCGATGACCCGGTGAAATATAGGGATGAACGGGCTGGGGGTCTCAAAGTTTGTGCACCGATACAGCTTCAACGGTTTGAGAGAGCGCCCGATAAACAATATATCTACATGATTTTGCAAAACATTTTCTAAACATGTCTATCAAATTCTCACCTTTTCTTTTCATCTGTCTCAGTGGTGGAGGAGTATGCTGAAGAGTTGATTCGCACCCGGTACCAAATACTATTGGTGGGACCCTTGTAAGAGAAGTTGTACCTTGGAGATAGGGTGCTTCCTCAGCACTATCTGGATATTATGGGCTTTAGGATTCCGGCTGCCCCTCCCGAGGAGATGTACCACACCTTGGAGCTAGATAGAGAACTGAAACAAACTTTGCTTAGGATAATTCTGGTATCCTCCCTACATCGGCGTAATGATCCTCGAACCTATGAGGCATTCGTGCGAAAAGATCTGGCACCTCCTCTAAACTCGGAATGGTTGAAAAGATCTAGAGGGATAGGGTAGCCTAGGACAAGAAGGGCAAAAGGAAGAAAGAAGATGATGTGGCCGAGAGTCTTCTATTCCCTCGATGGACGGTGCCAATCTACTGGAAGGGAAAGACCAAGGAACATGAGCCTATCCCACGATCGGAGAAAGACTCTAAAATTTTCGGGCTCAAGGAGTTAGCCCGAGTCCATGTGGTAATCTCTAAACTTGACTTTTTTTATTTATTATTTTTCCGTTCATGTGAGATTTTGACTTTGTTGTGCTTTTCATCCCAATGTAGGTCCATTGTTCCCTACTCATAGGTGTTTACATGATGATCCATAGCCTCAGCGGCATGGTGTCTGGCTATTGGGACACGTTATTGGTGTATGGACCCTCGGAGGAAGCTACAGAGACTCCTACTCCCACTCCCTCGGTGCCACCTTTGGGAGGTGGATTAAGCATCCGACCAAGCTTTGCGGAGCCCTCAACCCCTGTTGCTGCTGTTATTGTTACCTCTAGGGTGACCCAAGTCGTTCATAACTGCTAACGTGTGAAGAGTATAACGGTGACTCGCAAGTGGAAGAAGAAACCCAAAGAGTGTTGGCACCATCCAAGGGCAAGAAATTGGCCACGGGAAGTAAAAGGAAGACTACATCCCCTCTGTTAAAGGGAAGAAAGAAATCATCTTGGATTACTGCGATCTTCTGACACACCTACAAGAAACCTCAATCTAATAAGATGGTGGTTGCGGAATCCTCTCCTGAACCGGAAGACGAGAAAAATGGTAAGAGTATGAGGAAAAGGCAACAGGGATCGAGGCCACCCCTAAAGAAGTTGAGGCAGTAAGTGAGGGGGCCGAGGAGGCTTCAGAATCTAGCCAAGAGAAGATGCTCAGCCCCAGAGAGAGAGAGAGAGAGAATAAAGGATCTAGGGTTTTGATTTAGGACAAAAGATTATATATAGTACATGATGGACAATTGAGATTAGTTATTGTATAGGGTAAGTACACTGGGGCGGATCTCGGGGCGAGTTGGGCAGAATACCATACCCAACCCTAACACGCTGTGGGTTTTAAAAAATAATACCATACTCACCCCGTGACCCGGTCAAAGTCAACATAACCCGCTCTTATCGGATCGGAGCGGGTTGGAGATCCACCGGTTGCGAATTTTATTGTCATCCCTAATGGGGAGTATCTTACTGTTAGGGTCGGTGAGCGGAACGTGTATGTACCATCGGATAAATTAGTTTAGGGAAGGAGCGAGCTACAATGCCCTAAAAATTAACCTCACCAAATAGTCCTGCTACTAGAGATGTCAATGGGCCAGGCTTGGGTTGGCCCAACCGAGAAAACCTGTCAGGGTCGGGCCAAAAGGGCTGGGGATCGGGCCGGGCTAGAGGAGAGAGGTATTTAGGCCCAGTCCAAGCCATGGCCATAGGCCCAATATTTAGGACCGGGGATCCGGGCCCGCCCAATAAAAATAATAATTATTTTTCAAAACTTCTTCTTATTCATTTTTTACTTTGCGGAGGAATTAAATTGAAGATAAATCAATAATTACATTGAAAAAACTTGGTGATGTTATAAGCTGGATACCTGAATTCAGCATTTTTTTTAAAGAAAGAGAAGCCGAAATCAAAGTGAAAGAGCTACAGTAAAATGAGTATAAGTTTTGTTTTTGTTTTGCTTTTGTTCTTCCGTTGGCTCAATAGTGACATAATCTTAAATTTCATCTTTTTCTTCTTGGTATTAACTTATAAAAGCGTTGAAATTATTGATACTTAGATTACAGATTACCGATATTACAATCTATGATACTCAAAATAAGTAGCTAACTCAGAATTTTCTTACTTGAAGCAGCCACATCTTTGTATTACGATACTCAATTATTTCATTATGCAGGCCTGAACTAATTTAGTGTTCCTCCAGTTAAATGTCATTTCTTTTACTCTTTCAAAGATGTTTCAGTTGTTCTACTAGTCCTGCTTTGGAAAATGAACTTTCGGTTATACTTCACTCAACTTAGTTCAATGCAGGGAAGCATATACTTTGTTGTTCGATGTTCATCTGAACTTTACCCACATGAACTAAATTTGATTAATAAACAAGTGATTTAAATGGATTTGACGATGGAAAACATCTCTCTCGAAGAAATGGACATCGAGGTCATCTCTTCAATGTGGCCTGAAGATATTAATAAAGCTGGAAAACAATTCAATGTGGAAAAACCAGAAGCATATCAAGATATGCTGGATGAGGTAACCTTCATCGAGGAACCTACAACAGTTGATTTCAAACGTCTCATAGAGTTAACCAACTATAGTGAGAATGGCTCCTCCCAGTTGCCATACCTGGTAAAGAACTGGGAGTATAAGCAGGCTAATGTTGTGCTGCTTCGCTGCTTCTCACAGAAGAGCTTGAAAATCTAAGCAAGCAACAGGAGGAAGTTGAGCTCGAGAAATTGGAGATATTAAATTTTTGAAAAGGGCGAAATCTGAATTTTTGAAAAAAACGGGGAGGGCCACTAATTAGGGTCAAAGGGCTGGGCCAATAGGGCCAGTGGACCAGGCCAGGTTAGGGCCGAGGCCTGGCCTGATTCGGGCCTTTTGAGGGCCAGACCGGGCCAAAATTCACAAAAAATAGGCCTGGCCCAAAGCCCTACGGGTTAGGGCCAATACTGTTCATCTTTAGGCCCAGGCCTCCCGACCCGGCTCTTTTGACATCCCTACCTGCTACTTATTTATGCAGCACATTAAAACTATCACACTACCATTTGCGCCGCCACTTACGCCAGCCAATCGCCACCTGTCACTACTCGTCAAAAGTCAAAACCCTACCTCAGCCTTAGTGGCCCTATACAAGCATATGCACCCAAATTGCCAAACCATTGAGAGTTGCAGCGGCCATTGGCAGTTTAACTGGACTCCCCAAACATCTATTGGTAAGTCTCTATCCAGTTGCTAGTCCTTGAATTGGACTTAATGTAAGAAGTTTCTCCCTTGTTCGTAATTTCTCCGTATTTGTTGTATCTTGTATGTATGCTATATGCTTCAACCCCCCAAAAAACAGAGAGAGATGTACTCCCTCCGTTCCGTAATGGTGGTACCATCGGCTATAGTCGCTGTTATTGCCTAGTTTGACTTGTCAAACATTATTATTTTATAACTCTTATTTTCTATTCGAGTTCGATTTAATGTTTATATTTTCTAATTATATCCTAGAAATCCCCAAAGTAATTTTGAAACTTAAGGGGTGTCGAATCTTACATGGGTTAGTCCATGTATTTTTTTTGGTTTACCTTTTGTTTTTATGGTTATAGAAGATTGTAGACAAGTAAGTGTTCAAATAATTAACACGGTTCCATATTTTACTATAAACCAAAAGTAAGCTTAATATAAAGAATTAGTTGCTTGAGTAAAGGGCAAGAGAATGAAGTGGCAATTGGTTTGGGTCTACATGATTTAAGTAGTTAACCTAAATCCTTTATGATTAAGCAGATTGGTATCTAATATGCATATATATATGTGTTTTTGTTCGTGTGGGTGTGCGTGGTTAAGCTTTGCAAAGTGGAAGAGGTTATATGGAGATAACAAATAAGGGTGGTGGTTGAAATCCTATGGACTAGTTGATTCTTGAGTGGCACGCGTTGGGCTGTGGGTCTGGCACTAATCAGGCTATAATATGGGCAGTGTCGTAGTTGCAGAAGGAAACGAATGGGAATAAACAGTTTCAGAGTGCAGTTAGTACTAGATCTTCATTCAACTTGTGCGTTTGAATATGCGTGTTTCAACGTTGATTCATTTACGTGATGAAGTGTTTTTCCAAACTTAGTTTCTTCAAGTCAAGAATCGCCTCTCGTGAATATACATTCGCTTGCTTTTGATCGGATTATTAGCAAAGCCAAAATTGAAGAATGAAGTTTTGCTCTTATTAGCTGTATAACGAAGGAGAAAAATAGAATGAAAAAAAAAAAAAAACAGCCTTAGGTTGGTCTTTTGGACTATATACATAAATGTCCTTGACTGAATGACTTATTGATACAACTCAGTGAGTCAAGCATTTGGAAAATCTCTCTCTTTGGAGCATCTTTATTCGAACCTAGTACCAGACTTGGAGCAATTGAAATTCACTTATGTAATAATAGAATTTATAATGATATAGGGTGCTCCTGCTTATTATCTCATGAAGGATATCTATATATTTGGAATCCTCTTTGCTTTTCGATCCTATTAGTAATTAAGTAAGCAAAGGATAATGAAGGCAAGAAAGCCCTTGGAAACATAAAAATCCACTGCTTGACCAGCGGCATGAAATGGTAGCTTTTGCTATAGTTGTACTCCGCTGCAGTGCTACCTCCCTCGCATCATTCCCATGGCTCCGATTAGAACGCATGAATGTGCGCGTCATAGCCTTCGCCTGATCAAGTTGTTTATGAAATTCAAGAGCTTCCTCTCGGAGTTTACCTTAGCACATGGTAACAAAGATTCAATACTGATTACCACTACAAAGTAGAACTTCTTTCATATCAAGCAATCATACTCCTTCGCCATTCCAGAAACAGGTCAGCCCCATGATTAACTCCCTGATTTTCTTGATGATCATGAAAAAAATAGTAGTCAAAATGGATCCAAAACATTGGCCAGAGCTAATCAGCTCAACTATACTCTCTAGCACTCACTCTCTGGCACCTCCACTATGCCCAACACTTTCAGCAGCTTAACCATATTTTCTTTTTAATGGTTGACAAATGACGGCGTTATATTATACATGCATTTCATATTTTCTTCTTAATGGTGTGAAAAGGAATCCAAAACATAATCTTGTGATAAATGTTTTCCTATACGGTGCTATTGCATATATAACTGACACTTGCATTTTTTTCGTTTTTTTTTTTTTTGTATTTTGGACATTTCTTAACTATTGAGTTTAAGAAGTAATTCAGTGGTAGGATTTTATCATATGTTGTCAGTTATGCTAAAGATTGTCCAGAATTCTAATGCCATCAACTAATGGTAGCCGATGAGTAGTGATCCTTTAATGGGGAAATGAAGCACGGGTGCTTCAAAAGGCGGGAAGCACCGGGGTCCGGTGCGGGTGCAGGTCGGGCGCGTATCCATCCTTTACCTTTTATTTTCTTCGTTTTATGAATTTCGGGTGCGGATAGGATGGGGGTCTCCGGGTCGGGTGCGGATCCGATACTTATGAGTGGAAAACAATTTTCGGGGGCTGAAACGTAGAACAGAAGTTTTGAGGGGGTGAAAAGATAAATAAAATATTTGTGCTAACCTAAGTTACGGCAGATCGTGAATTGGGGAAGGTCTGAGAGAGAGCGAAAGAGAGAGCAGCAGTGGCAGTAGCGTCGACGCAACCACCCGTGACCATCGGCGACTCCGGCGACCTCTTGCGACCACTGGCGACCACCCGCGACCACTAGAGAAGACAGGTACTCACCTCCCGCAGCATTTCATGATAAGTCTTCTCACTTATGTCTTCCTCTCTCTTTGCTACCTTCTGTATTCTGAGTTGTGACTTGGGCGTGGGTTGTAAATTGGAACCAATTGTTGGTAGGAAGTTCATACCTATGTTCTCACGAGTCCCCCGCGCCCCACCAAACACAGTTTAATGTGTTAAAAATTTAATTTCTGATCCAGTGTTCAATGTTCAGTTTCATTTCATTCACTTTTAGGCAGTATGTTAACTTTTAATGTCAAATATGTCAACTCTGATAGTGTTGCTACTCCTGTTTCTGGTGGTGTTGGTGATGATGAGACAAAACCATTATGGAAGTATGTGACTAGGCTTGAGAAGGATAGTAAAGGGAAATGTTTAGAAATCCAATACTAGGTATACATAGTGTGTGTGTGTGTGTGTGTATATATATATATATATAATTTGCCGAATCCCCGCCGCACCCGTATCCTAAAATTTTCAAGAATGCAGTATCCGCGTATGGTGTGTGTTTGTGCGTGTGTGTATATAAAATATTTGCCGAATCCCTGCCGCACCCGTATCCTAAAATTTTCCAGAATGCCGTATCCGCACCCGCACTCGCACCCGCACCCGTGTCCGTGCTTCTTAGCGGGAAAGTGTGGATGTAGAGGTGGAAAATTTATTTTGTTATTTGTAGTGGTGTTGTGGATTCTTTAGATCAGTTTCCTTTATGTTTTCATGTTCCTCTGGTGTTCAAATATTTCCTGTTCTCTCATTTATCCTTAAAACTAGAACAAGCAAACAAGGAAATGAAAAGACAAGAATTCCAGGAAAGAAATCAAGTTAATTTGAGATTGTGTTAAGAACCTAGCAACAAATGCCATCTGCAGAGCGTAAGAGAAATTGAAACAGAAAAAGGGAAGAGAAAGGTGGAAGCAAATCTTTTAGACCAAATAGCCACTTCACGTGGCTTCTGCAACCATTAGGATTCTTACTCATCTCTATGATTTTTTTTCTTTTTCTTTTTTTTTTTGGTTCGCATAATTACTAGGTGGAGAAGCCCAACTGAGATACTACACTTAGATTGGCATGGGAGCCGAAGAGGAGCAGGACTTGCTAAGGAAGGTTGGAAAGAAATCTAAGAAAAGCAGGAGGAATGATACCAGTGACGTAGAAGAAGCAACTGATTGTAGAGACGCAACAGCTGCATCAGGGGAGACCAGTTTGAAGTTGAAAGTAAAAGATAACGGGAGGAGGAACAAGAAGGATACTGATTTCAAGCGAAAGAAGAAAAATGGAGGTATGAATGTGGATGTTATGGAGAATGTTGATAGAAAGAGAAGGAAGATAATGAAGGAAAAAGATCAGGTTGAACTCGGTGCTGGATCGCAAGAAATCATATTCAAGAAAACAGGTGATGAAAATGTGCTTGAAGAAAAAGATTCTGTAAACACTGAAGGTGAGCACAACGATAGCAATGTGGCTGTCAAGGTGAACCAAAGCGTCGAGGAAGAGTATGTGACTGAAGTTGAGTACCAAGAAGACGGGGCTAAGAAAAAGAGGAAGAAGAAAGGGACGAGGGACGGCAAAAACAGTGATGCCAAGGGAGAGGAGCTGCCTTGTGGTCAGAAAGAGGGTGAAAAATCCGGAAAGGCTTCTGATGAGGATGTGGAGAAGGTTGAGAGGAAGAAGAGGAAGAGAGAGAAAGCAAAATCCAGGGATGATTTGGGTTCTGAGTTGCAAAAAATTGTTATTAAGAAATCAGGTGGTGAAGAAGACAATACCCATAGGGATATGAATGAGACATGTGAAAGTGGGGCCAAAAGTCGTGATGTAGGCAAACACGGGAAATCAAAGTCCCCAGAAAAAGGTTCTGAAAGTTCTAAGCCGAAAGAGAAATCTAAGAAAGTTTCATTTTCTGATGATATAGAGGTTTTCCTTTTGCAAGGTGAGAGGTTTACACCAGAAGAAGATGCAATCATCATTGAGGCTGTTCATAACTATGTCAAGGCACATGACTTGGGTGAAGACGGTGTGAAAATGGTTTTGAACTGCAGTGCTCACCCTAAAATAAAAAATTGTTGGAAGGAAATAGCAGCTGCCATACCATATAGGCCTTATGCTGCGATCTATTTCCGTGCTCATAATGTGTTTGAAAGGGATGGGAGTAAGAAATGGACTGATGACGAGTTTAATTTTCTCCGGGAGTTTTATAGAAAACATGGCCCCAAGTGGAAGTTGGCGGCTGATGTACTTGGCAAACATAGGGTTCATGTGAAAGATGCATGGCGCAGAATTAAACTAGCCAACAGGAAGAAAGGACATTGGTCCCAAGACGAATACCAAACCTTGTTTGATTTGGTGAATATGGATCTGCAACTGAAGGTTTCAGAGGAAAAGAAGTCCAAGCATGGCATGTTGCGAGATAATATTAGCTGGAGTGCTATCAGTGACAAACTGTCCACTCGAACTACTGCCACTTGCTGTCGGAAGTGGTACAATCAGTTAACGTCATCCATGGTATCCGAAGGTAGTTGGGCTCATGTTGATGATTATCGCCTGCTCGCTGCCCTTTATGACTTGGATGCGTGCTGCATAGAAGATGTGGAGTGGGATGATCTTCTTGACCACAGGCCTGGAGATGTGTGTCGGAAGCGTTGGGGACAAATGGTGCTTCACATTGGCCAACATGCGAGCAAGTCGTTTGCTGAACAAGTTGAGATTTTGGCAAAGCGTTATTGTCCAGAGTTAATTGAAGCAAGAGAAACTTGGGACAATAAGCCACTGGTTCCATGACACTGTTTATCCCTCGCATTACTTGAACATGTAGATGGAGATCTCCCTTATGCAATGCAGAAGCCCAAGTAGTCTTGTGAATGTATGTGCATGAATCACCAGTCCAGAGTATGCTGCGCTGATTGCAGAAAAATTTGCGCAGCTGAGTGAAGATCAGAGACATCAAACACTTTATGCTCGCTTTACCCTCATGTTTGTTCTAAAAACTTGTCTGACCTATATGGAGTTGGCAGTAACTGTATTCACAATATGACATGGTTTGCCAGCTGACGGTGATGCTGGCCCGGCACTATGGAAGTTCTCGTGACTGTCATGTGTGACTGTCTCATCTTGTTATCAGTGACAAAAAAGTGTCCTGAAAGATAAGTCGCTAGGGCTGTTAATTACTATACTGGTTGACGGTTTTAGTAGTGAGTTGATGGGTAAAATGTTATTATGTTAAGTATCGTAATTTACTATTTTCACTCGGCATTGTCTCAAGTTATCTCTTGCTCCCGTTCACCTTTGTGTTCTCACACTACAAAAAAGTGATCTGTCGCGACGCTCTGTGCCGGCGGCCACACGGTGGCGTTGCTGTACATGGGCTACGCCAGCGCCTTCATAATGACCGTTGCTATAGGATCTACAACGGCACTTTAAGCCGGCAGTCACATGTCTGCGCTGCCATAGACTATATTTTCACCCAAAATTTTGAGCGCCAAAATATAGCGCCAAGACACGTTCTATGGCAACAGTCTAAAACGACTCTGACCGCTGGGGTAGAACATATGCTTGATTATATCCATTTTTCTTCTTTTATTGTTCTTTTTGTTTTACGTTTTCTTCCGCTCAACTCTAGCTTCTCTCTCACACGTCTTTCTCACAGTCACGAGGATATCGATCAGGTTCATTTCTCTCTCTCTTCTCCATTCTCCCGTTCTCACTGAATCCATCTCTTTTGCTGCATTTCTCTTCTCCAGATCTGAAGTCTCAGCTCTTCTCCCAAACGATTCTTCAATTTGCTATAGGGTCGAACACACTTTCGGATTCATCTAAGGTTACTGTTTCTTTCACCCAAGCAATGATTAATGAACAATTGATTGTTTCTATTCTAAATTGTCTCTATGTTGATGTTTAGAAGAGTTTGTAAATTGTGATTTCAAAGTTCAAACATTTGGGTCTTTCCGGGTTGTCGCCGGCACCGCCTCTTGCCATCGCGGCGCCGACAGTGCCATTCACCATTGGCCCTGGCAGCGGCTGCCTCTTGCTATTCCAACCGTAAATGTGCATAGCTACTCATTGTTGTACCTTCATAATCAAATATATGTGGTCTCACTGATAAATAGTTAGGTGTCGGCAATGATACTAAGGTGCAGAGCAAAGGATGAAGGTAAAAAGAAGATGGGATTTCCATTTCCTTCATGTTGTAGCTGGGAAAAGGGAAAATGGATTGGAAAAGGACGGTAGGATCAGGTGTTATGATGAGGAAAATAGATATGTTTTTTGCTGTTATGATAGGGCAAGTAATTAAGAGATGAGACCTTGGAAATAAGGCGATGAAAAAGGGCCAAAATGCCATTTTCACAATTCCTGCTCAACTTGCTTGTGGTAAGACTGGTTCAGAATCAGAACCAGTCTCAGATACAACGAAAAATTACTTAAATTTTTCTATTTGCTCTTACCTTGTCTGTATAAGCGAGCCTGCATACTGACTTGAGCTACGATCTTCAATCAAAATAGGTAGTTTTGACTTTGATAACTGATGGTTGCATTTGTTCGTCGTTTTGACTTTATGTTTAAAATGGATCTCTCAACATTAAGTTGATTGTCAAAATGGAGCTCTCTTGGTTGCAGCGGACCATAAAGTATTGTCAAGCTTGGTGAAGGTACTTATGGAGAAGCATTCAAGGCTGGCAAAGCTGTATGCAAAATTGTTCCATTTGATGGAGATTTACGTGTCAATGGGGAAGTGCAGAAGGAATTTTTTTGAATAGCAACGAATTATCATCTTTTTGGCTGTGAAGATTTTTAAGGTTGGAAGCAGGCACAGAGTACATTACTAAATTGCTTTAGTTAGATTGGTTCAAGGTCTCAACAGTTATGTGACATTGAGCTGGCTGACATTTATAGTTACTTCGTTAGAGTGCTCACTTCTCATGCTTTTCAGTAAGATGCACTAGGAGCCAACATAGTGATTGGTGTTGCCTATATTTACATCTACGAAATTCTAAATCTTTATTAACGAGAGGACAAGTTTCTTGATACTGAATCCTGAATTTAGACCCTCTTTTGTTTTTGACTCTATGGTTTCTTACTTCAGAGATCAGAAGAACTACTGGAGGAGGTTATACTTTCCCTGGCGCTTAATCGTTTAAGAGAACATGGGGTGTACAACATTCATTGAGACAATCGCGAGAGTTTTATGTACATCTAGTGTCTCTACTTCTATCACTTGGAAAACATTTAGAGCCAGCGTATACACTTTTAGTCATGAGTAAAACTCGACTTGTGAGTTTTTGGTAACTTGAACCATTAGGTTATTTGTCACTATGCTTTCCTCCAACATCTCTTTATTGATATCGAAACCCAAAAAACTATATTTGTGATTGATACGCAGCTATACAATTTCATGTATTGTTAACATTTTGTTTCTTCATAACACAGCTTAAGGGTCTGTCAAGGCACTTATGATGCTGCCCTGATAAGAGCATGGAAAGAATGGGACTGAAAGCATGGTTCAAAAAATGATCACCCGAAGGAGTTTTCAGAGCAGCAGGTTTCTTTTCTTGTACATGAAAGTGGTGGTTTTTTAAAGAACCAAGGACTAAGTCATTGAAGTGAAGCTAATGGAAGTTTCCCGAGGTACTATGTAGTTTGGCTCCAAGCTTTTGCTTCTTCCAGTCATTCACAATTCACCAAACCGAACACCTACCCCCTGTCCCTGCCTCTGCTCAAAAGCCTATAAAGAAAACCCTCTCTCTCTCTCTCTCCACGACCCAGTCCCTAGCCGTAGGGAGGGGTAGACGGACAACAACTCTCGACAACAATGACAATAGTTGTGGAAGGCAAGAGTAACACAAAGGCATCTAAATTATGTGCCTCAGGCAACTAGTTATAGATTTTCACACACTTTTTCCCCAGTCAATATCATATTACTCACTTGCTTTATCTTACTTAACAAACTAATGAAGATTGCCTCCAGTGCTATGTCATGTTTGTTCAAGAAGATTGCCTCCAGTGCTATGCATTCAACCTTTACCTCCACACAAACTCTTGCATCACTCACTCTTTCTTTAGATGCAGTCATGTGATCCATAAACAATGGCTTACCAATTGAGCTCACGATCCGGCTAATCATCATGGTTGACCAAAATTGTAAGGCAAAAATGGCAATATGATCCAAACATGCACAACATTAGGTCATTGCTTCTAAATAGACGTTGAGGCATTCAATGGTTTGACAATGACAGGTTTATTGTAAAAAATATCATGGACTTTTTCCATAATTTTATTTTATGTTGTAATTGAATCAAAATGTACCAGACACACACTAGTTTTTAAGAAGCTTAATTAGGTGCCAAATTGCTTCCATTTCCTTTCCAGGAATCACTTCCTCACATGTATCGGGGGTTTTGCTCCCAACACATAGGCAATCACTGTGTTATGCTAAGCCTCGATTTCACCATCCACATCCTCAAAAGTGTATTCCATACCGGTTTGACTATTAACATTATGTCGAGCTATGAACTCGAGACTATTTTCTTTCACAAAGTCCGGGTTCGGCCTTGTCACAGTTGCATAAGTTGGCCGCTGTTGATATAGGTTTTCTTTAGAATTTTGCTTAATCACTCTGTTACTCTCTGTGTTGTACATAGAGGGCCAAAGGGAAAATTCCTCACGATTTCCCTTCTTTCCTTGTTCAAAAGCATGAGATGTGTATACTTACCTTTTTTTTATTTATTTTATCATCCACCTGTACCATTACCTCAACATTAAAATTTTCCACATCAGCATTATCCCCAGCTGTGTTAGGTACACGCGCCCCACTCTCTCCACCTCTGTTGGGATTACTCCCATCACATGCCCCCAAGGTAACATTTGATATATTTAGCGACACTTTTTTGTTTACGATAGAACTGTTATAAGTTTGTTTTTATTTTGCATTGAAAACATAATGTAATGATGTGTTGTGCAAAGCATAATTGCATTTTGTTCTTTTCTCGCTTCGCTTGTTATATGTCACTCACTCGAAAACCCTTGCAAATGACGAGATGATTTTACTAACGACTAGTTACTTTAGAAGCTTTGGACAACATAATAAGATCAACTGCACAATCTATATTTTTAAGATTATTTTACAAAAGATAGTCATGCATCCTTATATTTTTAAATTGGTGAACTACTTTTTGTAAAATAAATTTACCCTTGTTGTGAAATTTCAATGAACAATATCCTTATGCATATAGCTAATTCCCTTTTGGTAACCATATAGAGAACTAAAATTATATGTTTATTTTCTACACAAATGAAGAAAATTAGACTCAAGTGATAAAAATATCTAGAAAATATATTGAGATCAATCTTTTATTCTGTGAGACATATATTAATCTGCTTGTGTAAGTGTCTTTTGAAAATAATTTGTATGTTACATGTTTGTTTAATTTTGATACAGAAAAATTATTGGTCTATAATTTTTTTTATACCATATGGGTTATAAAAATTAACTAACACAACTAATTAAACAATGATAAGTTGGCATTTTTAGAAGCATATTGAATCCACCAATAACAATATATATATATAGATATATTACATGAGGCAATTATATAAGATATATTTAAAAAGTTTAATCAACATGAGTAAACATGGTAGCTCAAAACCTCGTAGTAAGCAAATTGTTAAATAAAATTTAATCAAAATTAAACAAATGATTTAATTAAACATGCTTACTAAGTTAGATAGACTTATCTACAAATATAGTACACTTTACAATCTAAGATGCGGATTAAGTTTAATTACAACAAATCAATATTTTCTAGTTCTTTTTGTTTTCTCTTTTCATATAAAAGAGAGTGTCTTCAGAAGTATGAAAGTTAAAGTAAACCATAATATGTTGGCGTACTTACAAGGTAAATTTTTTTATGCTTAAGGGTTTAATCACTCACAACATAAGAACACCATTGGAAAGATTGAAAGTACGAAAATTTGATATTTAATCATGGTAAAAGTTATTAAGTAGAGACAACAACAACAACAACAACAAAATAGAAGAAGAAGAAGAAAATAATAATAGCAAAACACATAAGATGATGTATTGTATAATCATAAGAGGTAAAAACTGAAAAGAACGCTAAAAATGGTTTATGTCTCGCTTCCACGATCAAGTCCTAATATGTTGGTAAATTGATTAGGTAGATTTTTAGAAGGTGTTGAACTAATATCTACATTTAGAAGGTTTGCTAAAATCATGCCAATAGTACCTGCAAATTAACTTCTATCATATGCGATTTGCGTCTTGTACTTTTGAGTGTTGAAAATAAAAAAAAGAAAACTTATAACTTGTGACCTACTAATTTTCAATTCTCATAGGTGATTTACGTTTTTCAGATGTTTGAGTGTCTATCCGGTTAGTTCAAAGTACTTTTAAGGAGTTAGTAGTCAACATTACTGCCTAGTATGTAAGTATACCGAGTAAGTAGAGTTTTAGTAGGCGTAAAATTTGTTTTCTACTATTATAAGTTTTACTACAATTATGCCAATTATATCTGTGAATTTTTTAAAAATATATTATGGTAAAAAGTCACGATGAATGTGAGACTTTAATAAGTATGGGTAAAAGAAAAAAAGGACACCAAAACAATATATGATGATGTATCGCATAAATAACAGGAGTAAAAAAGAAAGAGAGCACTAAAAAAAGCTTATGTGTCGCTTCTACAATACAAAATACTTCATCTATTATCCATTTTCATGTATTTGATACGATAATGATATAGATTACCATGTTGAGCAAAAAGTAACCTGTTCTATTTGAATTTGGGATGGTTATATTTTTGCTACCTTTTTTTGCACTCTTGCACTCCACAAACACACTAATTTAAAATAACCAAAAAAAAAAAAAACACACTAATTTAAACTTTTTATGTAAACAAATGTGTGAAAGCCTATAAAATATTAATCAAATTGCTAGTCGGCCTGCAAGAGTACCAAGTGGAGTGTGCATATATTTTTTTTCCCTGAATTTAAGTTGTGTCAAAGGAGCAAACTTTAATAAGAAGTATATTATGCATACAATAGTTCTGCTCCTTTTTAGAACTAGCCCTCTCTAAATAATGTTAGCATATGATTACATTTGTTGTTGCGAAGTGAAGTGGGCTTCAAATAAGGAGCAAGATCATCAATTCCCACATATTATCATGTTACTTATTATAGACGTTAACTATAAATAAAGTCCTAGTAATACTACTATCCGAGTTTTATGATGCAATATCTGTCATCCTTAAAGAAACTTCTTTCAATATGACAAAAAAGTTAATGCCAACCCAAGTACTTAGGGCACGTCCGTTTAGACTTTTTCTTTATTTTTATTGTAATGATGAAAAAAAAAAGATTATAATTCATGTGTTCGTTTATATTTTTCTGTTTTCGTTTTGAAAAATATAGTCAGAACAGTAGAATTATTGGTGTTTTCAAAATTTTCCGACCAATCACAACTCTGTGTGAGGAAAAAGGAGAAAAATATCACTGTTCACTATTGGAGGCTGACTTTTCTAACAACTTGTCACGTTGATCTCTCATCCTCTTCTTCTCTCTCTTCGTCATATCTAACTCACCAGCACCACCTTGCCACTATAGCGCCACCACCACCCATCGTAACCGAAACAACCTTACCAATGGTCCTCGCCGTCGAAAGGAACCACTGCATCTCCATCGATTTGGACCTTGCCAGTCGATCAGTTCTTTATGGGCTCGATGGAAGTCCCAGCACCACCGTAATCTACCATCCTCACCACTCATGGCTACCCACACCTACCATGAAAATCGTCATCGAAAACCAACAACCATTGGATCGCAACCTACTGCAGTCGTTGCCCATCAGATGCAACCCGTGACAGCAGTTGCTGAACACCAACAACCACCCGAATGACTGCATTATGTGCGTGTGCTTGAGTGTGTGCGTGCGCGCGCGTGTGACTAGTGGGACTAACTCCTCCTCCTCCACCCATTACCATCAATGCCACCCATTACCATCAATGCCACCTCCTCCACCTACCACAATCAATGTTGGTGGTGAAAAGTATCAATGGTGGTGGTAGTCTTAGACGGCCTAGATTCAGTGACCGTTGCGAAGGAATGAGTGAGATGTCACTTCACATCAGACATCACAGGTAAGGAGGCATTTTGAGGGCCTACTAAAACCACATAGTGAGTAGGGTGTTTATGGATAATATAATAAATTTCTTGCTGAAAAATGAATATGATAAGTCTAAACGGACAAGCATATATGGAAAAAGCCACACTAGGTACTTTTTGAAAAGTATAAACGAACAAGATTGTGTCTTTTGATTTCAAAACAAAAACACAATAGGAAAACAAGTGAAAACAAGAAACATGTACTAAAAATTGAGAAGCCTAAACAACAACCCCTTAACGATTATAGAACTCTCTCTCTCTAATTTCTCTCTCTAAGAAAATCTTAGGTGTCATGCCTTTGGGGGTGCCTTTCCTTTGTCTCCGTAACAGTTGATGTGTTTCTCCTTAGGGTTGTTTGAATCGGATCTAATTTTTCTCTCGTTGTGGTACTCATTTACTCCAACATTGTCGTACATTTTATTTCTTCCCCACCTCCTTAGGTCTTGAGATTCGAGCCGGTTGATTTTCGTTAGCTTCAGCGGTGACCAGAGTAAGGTTCTCTACATATGCGGGAAGACTTTCGGGGTGTGATGTGTTATTTCTTCTTTTTTTAGAAATTTCTCTCTTCAAAAAAGTTTTTGGTTGTTGCTCCTTGTGTAGTTGAGAGACTGGTCGTCGATGAAAGTTTTGTCGCCGCTCGATCTACTTAGCTTACCAGTGGCGGAGCTCTCTCATGACCCGGGCGGGGGGGTGGCACGGCACCCCCCAACTTTTTAGAATTTTTTTAGTTTTTTAAATAATAGATAGTCATTTTCATATATTTATGAAAATCCCATTATATCGTAACATTAATTATTAGGGTTTCATTTTATTATTTTTTTACCCTTTATGTCACCGGCCGTCATAATTTTATTCTTTCTCATTCTTTTGCTCCATCTTCATTTTTTCAAGTTCCAATTTCAAAATCACGAAAAAACATGATGTGATCAAGGTTAGTTCTTTTTTTTTTTAATTTAGTTAATATTCCTGTAGTCTGTTAACTTATACGTAATTATCACATTAGTCAGATTGAGTGATTTATTCTACATTTAACGTATTCAATAATAACGTTAATTATAATATGCTTCTTTTGTTGATGAGGAAGTCATGCATAATTGATTTTTTCTTTCAGACAAAAAATGTTAATAGTAGTAATGTTGATAAACGACTTCCCCCAATAAAGAATGGGAAGTGAAAGTCACGCACAAGATATTTGCTAAGTACAATGTGAATGTTGCTTTCTTTCAGACAAAAAATGTTAATAGTAATAATGTTAATAAACGACTTCCTCCAATAAAAAATGGGAAGTGAAAGTCACGCACAAGAGATTTGCCAAGTACAATGTAAATGTTGCAGAGATTGTTTTAAATAAAGTACCTCTCAATGCCTCTTACACACCGATAATCCAAAAACAAATCTTACATATTGTATCAAAGAAAGTGAGACGAGCAATTTCTAAAGAAATTGGTGATTTTTGTATACTTGTTAGCCATCAAATTTTTCATGTCTTTTTGGCGCCCCCAGTTAAAGTTGTAACTTACTCCTTTCGTATAGAAAGGAGACTAAGGTTCGTTTTTGGCAAAGGTGAATTAAGCTGTTTGAATCATTTTCAATTTAGATTCTAGTACTTTGAGACATTTCACAATTGTTGTTGGCTCCTCTGGGTCTGTTGGCTCAGCTCCTTTTCTAAAGAGTTGTTCGTTTTCGTGTATTCTATGTGTTAGCCAATTATGCATGATGATCAATATAGGGGAGTCAATGGCAAACTCACATTTCAGGATAAGTGTTTGTCAATAATCCACGCCGCATGATTTTTGGAAGTGTGTTTCCTTTGACAAGAGGCCTCCCACTCCCCTTCTCTTACTCCGTACTTCCACTTCGCTCCAATAATGTTAGATCTACCTTTTTGTCACTGTTCTTTGGCGTTTTCCTTTTGTGTTGTCTCTCGTATTTAAAAAGTTATCCTTTCTTTGCAAAAGTTTTTGGCTTATTGCTCATTCTCTTACGATAACCCAAAGGGAGATCGCTTTATGAAAGAAAGTTGTACTGCTGAATTTGATTTCTTTGCCTACTTTTGATAGCCAGAAATTATAGTTTGAAAGCAATATTTTTGAATTTTCTTTTCATATATTGTCGTTTGGCATTAAATAAATAAATTCAAAGGGGGAAAATTAAAAAAAAAGCTTCATTGACTTATCCGCAGTTTCAAATCTAAATAGAAAGATGGTCCACCAAATGGTTGACTTTGAAATAGGACTACTACCCTTTCAAACTTGGAAACATGAAGAAGGGTGTCTGTGCAGTGTTACAGAGAGTTGATTCATACAATCTAATCCTCACCACTTTCAATCTTGCTTCTGAAGACGCTCCAAAATTCCTGACCACAACTCGCCCTTTCTCTGCTCACCCTCTTCTTGCCTACCCAAAAGCTAACAAGTCAGTCAGTTTCCCAATAAGCCTTTAGCTTCCAGCTAAATTTAGCCAACCTGAGAAAGAAACCATCCTTGTTTACCATCCAAAAGATGGCAGCATGATCCGTGCCCCATCCGGGCTCGAATGCATGCCAAGAAGCAAACCACCTTCCCCATATTGCACTGCAGTAGTATGTACCATTTCCTCTAGCATTCCATTCATAATGCTCCCCTCCATGGAGTTCATAAACATTAACTGTAGAACCATTTACCTTGCAGTTAACATGAACTGGTAACGAGTTTGCGTTCATGGCACTTCTAATATGAACAAAGGGTTCAACGTCCTGGTTTCGCGCAAGTGAAGAAATTGTGAAGAAGTAGAATGCTAGAGTAAGCATGAGAGAAGAGCAAAGAGCGGTAGCCATATTGTAGGTCGTAGGTGAGAAAATAAGGAAGAATGCTAATGAGATATATAGAGAAAGGATGTGATTAAGAACATTAATTGCGTTTCGAATCTTAGACATCTTCACAAATTTAAGCAGAGAAAGGAGGAATGGCATGATTAGCGGGAAACATGGAAACCTTTGATGAGGAGAAAAGGGAGAGAGCTGTTGGGTAGAGGGTAATCCATCATCTTAAATTAAGAATTTTTAAGAGCAAAATAACCAATCACTAGTTTTTTAACCCGTGCGTTGCATACGGAAATGAATTTTAAGAAATGCCACAGAAAATTAGAATTAAAAAATAGTATGCAAAATAACTACTCTAGGAGCAAAGATGAGAGAGATAATAGGAGATTTGAATTTTGATTTTCAGTTAGGATATGAAATTACCATGATTGAGGAGATAATGATTAAGAAATAATATATGAATCAATTTTAAAAGAGAGTAAACAATAATGGCCTAGGTTGGAAGTTCTAACCGTACACAAAGTATTGTATATTAATGAAAAGGAAAGAGAATATTTGTGTCAAATAATTAGCATTTCTTATATGACACGTGGCAAGCGGAGAGAACTTGATTTTGGGCAAATTTTTTGGGAATAATTGTGGAATAAGCTATTAATTAGATTAATGAGATAATAATAATTATAGAAACTTGATTAAGGTACAATAATTACAAATTACTTTTGAAATTTAAATTTAAACTGATAAGAAAAATTTTAACTGATTGGAGAGAGATTACTGAATTCAAAAATTAAAGTGATAATGATAAGCAATTAATGTTAGTTTATATAATAATAAATTAAATCCACATGGCGAAAAGAGAATGCCCACGTAGGCGGTGACAACATTCTCTCAGCTTCGACTTTCATATATATATAATTAGATTTGTCATACATTAAATCATAAATTCCAACTTTGTCATACGTTAACTCTATTATTCTAGATGAAGTTTCTGCCTTTTCTAGAAGGGGATTGATGACTACACTAGCTAAATACTGCTTGATGGGGATTGATGACTACTAGCTAAATACTCCTTGAAGATGTCCATGCGTCTACATTGGATGTATGGCACAAAAGTACCATAATTGTTGTGATTTCTAGAAGGGGAGTACTATAATTCTTTTCACTGGATCTATGACAGAAAAGTATAGAAAAGTTCTTTCTGCCTCTGCCTTGATGAAGTCCACGTGTCTACATTATTAGAATCAACTCCGTAAATTAAGGAGATCCACAAATTAAGGAACCTAATTTACTCGCTATCATATCAACCTTATATCTTGTCAATTCTTAATTTGTTCATTATATTTATTGCTATACCAACTGTAATGCCTACATAAATAGGCCTTTTATGTACTCTTTACACACTTAAAAACATAGAAACACTTTCTGTTTCAACTTATATAAACCGTGCATGATGTACATTAGGATTAAGGCTTGATTGCACTCTTTTACCCTTGTTTTTTTTTTTCCCAACAATTGCAGCTAATTAGAACCCCAGCATTTACTATTAGGAAGCAAAAACCCCAATTATTGCCATATAATTACAACCAAAGAATTTTGTTAACAGCTTTTAGTGAATCCGTTAGTTTTAAGGGTCTTTCTGTCTTTTCTCCTTTCTATATTTTTTCAGCAATCAACTTTTGTCAACCAATGTCAACGGATGAGATCGAAGCATATTAGAAAGAAAGGGTAGGATGCTCATTTCTCATGGTTGCGGTATATAGCCGCGAGGTGTGCTGTTTGTAACAGTCCAAAACCTGAGGCTAGTTTTATGGGGGAAAAAAAAATCTTTGCTGATTATATATTGGACCTTTAGCAACGAATTGGTGAGCATTAATCTTTGTGATCTTTAGCTCTAATTTTTTTTTGAAAACCATAAATTTATTGATAGCAGTTATATGTGATATTGATTGAGGTCTTTAATGATAATTAGCGTTAATGATATTTTTAGAAACCTTTAGCGACCATATTTCTGCAATATTCAGCGACAATTTTGAAGCGGGGTACAATTGAAAATTTACAATAGTTAAAGGAATAGCTAAATTTTTTAATTTTATTTGGGTTATTAAATAATTAAAGAAATAATGATCTAAAATTTTGTCAACTCTTTATTTTGGAAAGATAAAAATAAAGAGAGAACAAGGGAGGAGAATTAGGATTAAACCGTGAGATTTGGGATTTAAGTCCCAATCGGATACTGTCAAAGAAAAAGAAGAAAGTCAGAACAAGAATAAGAGAGGGATCGAAGTTGCATAGAAAGAAAGAAAGAAAGAGTAGAAGGGAGAAAATTGGGGGTTTGGTTCCTTTATTTTGGCAACAGCATAATAAAATGAAGAGAAAAGGAAATAGAGAAAGAGAAAGAGAACGAGAGGGAAAGAAAGAGTGTTGCACCGAGAATAGAGAGCAACCCGAAGGGCGGGGGGGGGGAGGGGTGCTGCACGAAAGTTGGTGACAGGGTGTTTTGTGGGTGTGTATTGTCTGGGTCTGTGCATGATTGCTGTGTGTCGAGTGCGTAAGGATTGTGAGGAAATTCTCTACAGTAGGGTGTTATAGTGAGATGTGCGTGCTATAGTGTGTGAGATGTGAAGTACGTGTGGGTGTGAGAGCAGCTTAGGCTGCCATGAGAGAAAAAGAGGGGGGGGGGGGGGTGGGAGGAGTGTTTGTAAAGAACAAACTTTGACTTCTACCCCGGTTGTAGGAATCTTCCTTCAACCCCATGTTTAGTGAAAATTAATTGTCACTAGATGTTTCAATCGGCGTTTCTTCTAACACTTTTAGTAACAATTATTATCAACACCTTTTTAGCGTCACTAAATAAAAGCCATTAGAAACATTTAGAGATAATTGATTGTCGCTATATAAGGGGTAGGAAGAAAATTCCTCCAACTGGGGTAGCTGCCAAATTTTTTCCGTTTGTAAATGACAGGAGAGAGCACTGTCGTGCGTGTGTTTTGTGCCCATATGTGTGTGGATATGGAGTGAAATGTGGGTGTTTTGTGTGTTGTGTATGCTTGAGTGTGTGTATAACAGGAATGGAGATGTGTAGCCGTGGGGTATGTGAACTGGGTTTATGGGAAGGAAAGGGAAGAAGATGAAGTGCGTATGTGTGTGAGTATATATAGTGTATGTATTGTGTATATAGTGTGTGTGTGTAAGCAAGGTGTGTGTTCTTATAAATTCAGTGTGTGGAAGTGTATCAGTGTATGTGTGTGTTTGTGGTGTATGTACTATGTGTGTAATGTGTGTGTAAAGTGTGTGCAGTGTTGTGTAATGTGTGTATAAAAATGAGTGTGTGAGGAATGGAGGGAAAATCGTGAGCTAGGTGATTATAGCAAATGAGTTTATGTAGTAAAGGTGATACACTGTGCATGCACAGTTGTACCACATGACAGTGGGGCATCGTGTAATTAGTGTAAAATGATGAAACTTTACAGAAAGTTTACAAGGATAATATTAAAATTACTGGTAAAATTTCAGAATTTTCTGGAATCGTTTAGAGGCTGTTTAATAAAACTAAAATTTAAGTGCTGAAAAAGTTAAGCACTGAATTCGTAAAACTGAAAACGTTAAGCGACTAAATTTTTACTGAAAAATAAGTTAACTTGTTTGATAAATAAAAAACAGATGTCTAAAAATTATTTATTTACAAATTTATTCATTTTACCAAAATTATGTATTTGTTTATGTACTTTATAAATTTTTTGGGGTACGTGACTAAAATTGTGTTGGTGGTGGTGGCAGTGAAGATGGAGTAATAGTGATGGTGGTGGTGGCGGCGGCGGCAAAAGGTGTCAATGGTGATAGTGATGGTACGTAAAGATGCGGTATTGGTAATTGTGATGATAGCGATAAACGGCGATATGACGGTTATGGCAGTGATTGTAGTGTAGTGGATCTTTACATAATTTTGGCGGAAATGGACGGTGACAACAACGACGGTATGATGGAGATGGTGGTGTCCTTGTGGTGGTGTCGGTGGTGGTGGTGATAGTGGCTAGGTCGTGGTAATTGTGGTGGTGTCGGTGGTGGTGGTGATAGTGGCTAGGTCGTGGTAATTGTTGTGGTGGTAGCAAAAGAAAATAATGGTGTGGTGATAGTTATATAGTAGTGAAGGTGGTGTTGTTAGCAAATTAATTAAGGCGGTATCGTAATGGTAATTAAATTTTGGATCATTTGCACATAAAACCCTATACTTTAAGCGTTTGTGCGCATTTCACCCCGACGTTTCAATTTTGGTTCAATTTACCTCATAATTTAGAAAATTGAGCACATTTCACCAATTAACGGGCTGAGCTCCAATTTATTGGATGCCCGTCAATTGCCCAGGGACAAAATTGTAACTTCATAATATGTGACACGTTGGCAGCCACGTCATCGCTATTAACCAATAAATGGTTTACACACGTAAACCAATTCTGTGCCCTTTCATCTTCATGTTCAAAATTCAATTGACCACACGACCATATATACACCTAACCCACGGCTGCCGCCACCACCATTCATACGACCATCAATCCCTAAAATTGCCACCACCGAACCAACCACAAGCGCCACTGCCGCTCGATCCATCAAACCAATACCGCCATTAACCTACTTCTGTCGCCAAGCAACAACGAGATCCGTGGGCTCCTACCGGATTTCATGGGCTGGATGCCGCAATTATCGGCTTTGTCGCTGGAGAACAACAAGCTGTCAGGTATGATACCGGTCCAGTACGCCATGAAGACGGCGGGTCCGGGTGAAGGGGTGTCTGGTTTCGAGAGGCTGTTGTTGGGGGGGAACTATCTCTTCGGGGCAATACCGAGACCTCTGTTGGGTATGAAGCCGGGATCGGCAACGGTGAGTTTGGGGGATAACTGCCTGTACAGGTGCCCGACAAGGTTCTTCTTCTGTCAGGGAGGGGAGCAGAAGTCGTTAACGGAGTGCAAGATTTTTGGGCCTGTGATTCCTTGAAGAGCCGAGAGCGTGGGTGGTGGACTCTGGTTTGGGGAATTCGTATTTGCTTAAAGCCTTTATGCCAATTCAATCGATAGCTTCAGCCCCATAGAAAGTGAGGGATCTGGGTCCATTTTGGCACTACAGTGTTGTGGCGAACTCGATGGTGATGTGGCGAACTAATGGTGTTGAGGTGATGAGAGCGGGTGGTTAGTGGGGCGAACTCCGATTTGGCATGTGGAGCAAGCGCCACCACGGCCGCCGTGTAGTCTGTGCACCACCGTGGCTGTGTATTCTGCGCCACCACGCCACTAGCATCAGATCTCTCTTTCTCTCTCTCTCTCTCTTCTATCTCTCCACGATTTAGCAAAGTACTTAATGACAGGATAAGGGTTCGAATCAGAAGTTTGGGGTGGTGGTTACTATGGGTATGGCGGTGGTTATGGTCGGTGGTGGGGGTGGTTTCGTGCTTGGCTATGGCCAGTGGTGGCCGCAGCAAAGTGGGCAGGGTGGTGGACCGCGCAATCGTGTCTGGTGGTGCTCTTGGATGCGTGAATACATAAAAAAAGAGAAAAGACACAGAGAAAGGGAGGGGTGATGCAGAAAAATTGTTGAAGTGACCATTTTACCCCTAGAATATTGACGGGCATCCAAGAAATTAGACTCCAAACCATCAATTGGTAAATTGAGCACAAATTAAAGAACAATAAGGTGAATCGCACCAAAATTGAAACGTTAAGGTGAAATGCGCTCCCGCCCCTATAGTATAGGGTTTTATGTGCAAATGATCCATAATTTTTTATGTAAAAATGTGTTAAATAACTGATAGCCATCTCTCTTAGAATTAAGTGATCAACATTAAGTAAGTCCACCCTGACTTGAAATTTCGGTATATTTTTGGTAAGAATTAATTTTTAAGTGATACAAGGTTTAACGTTATCAAACGCACTTAATTAAAAATCATTGAAAACTTTAAGTTTTAAGTGCTTAAGTGCGTTATCAAACACACCCTTAGGGGCTGTCTGAAATTTAAGTATTGAAAACGTTAAGCGCTGAATTGGAAAAACTGAAAATTTTAAGCAACTGAATTTCTACTAAAAAATAAGTTAACCTGTTTGGTAAACCAGAAACAAATGTCTGAAAATTGTTCCATTTACAAATTTATCCCTTTTATCAAAATTATGCATTTATTTATGTACTTTATAATTTTTTTTGGCCAAAATCGTGTTGGGGGCGGCGAAAAAGTGTCAATGGTGACAGTAGTGGTGCGTAAAGATGTGGTGTTGGTAATTGTGGTGTTAGCGATATGCATCAACATGGCAGTTACTATAGCGATTGTAGTGTTGTGGATATTTATATGATTTTGACGGACATGGACGTGGTGACGGTGGTAATGGTGTGGTGGAGGTGGCGTTTCCTTATGGTGGTGGTAGTGACTAGGTCTTGGGAATCGTAGTGGTGGTAGTAAAATGGAATAATGGTTGTGATGGTGATTGTAGTGTGGTAGAGGCGGTGTTGCCAGTAAATTAATTGAGACGGTATCATGATGGTAATTATTCTTTTTATGTAAAATTATTTTACCTTTTAATCGTCTCATTTACAAGCGATAAGCATTAAGAAAATTCTAATTACATCCACAAATTAAGCAACACCATATAATAAGTGCCATGAGAAAACAAAGAAATCACGTAGCTGCAATTGTGGTTGGAGAGTACGTGAGAAGAGATTGTTGCTTCGGCTCAATCTGAAGGAAGAAGAAGAAGAGACAGTGAAACAATTGGGACGAAGATGAGGCAAATAAGGAGCTATTGAGGGCAAATTAGTCACTTATGAGTTAAATGTTTTAATGACCTACCATTGAGCGTTTTCAGTGATAAGTCAGCTATGAGTGACTTAAAATATTGGCCTTTAATTGACTTGTAACTTATTACTTTAAGTGGTAGAAAAAGTTGGTTATCAAATGCACTTAATTTTAAGTCATTGAAAATTTTCAGTTTTAAGTGCTGAATTGGGTTATCAAACACACCCTTAGTTTCAGTTTCGTAATTTTTAGAGTTGATTTGGTATTATTATCTATTTCGCATTTGATTTAGCAAAATGAGTGATTTTAAAATGCTTTTGATACTTTTTAAATCCTAATTTTAGTTTTAGCATCTTTCTTATATATTGTAAAGCAATTATAAAAAATATGGGACTTTGATTTGAGCTAAATGTGTTAACGGCTTATTTTGGGTTTTTCTAATATTTAAGAAAATTATTTTAATTAAAAGATTTTGAGAATTCAAAATATTCATATTTGAGCTTTTTATGCTGTTTTAAGCCACAAAAGTATTTTATGAGAAATTGCTATAAATTTTGGGGCATCTTAAATGCCTTATAGAGTGTGCGAGGTTATCGGTTAAGTTTTGCCATACATAGGACCATTTCCATCTGGGTTGAGTTGAGAGTATCAAAGGAGTAACATTTAAGAAATTAACTTCATAGTTTATGAGGCTAGATTTTGTTCTGATAAATGGATTTCTCAATTTAGGTTGATTCAGAAGGATCCAGATTGAGGTTACTTAGCTTATTAGCATAGCTTCGAATAGAGGTAAGGAATTTCATCCGAACCCTATTTCATCGCGTTGAATTCAAATGTTTCATTATGATAGTTTTACGATTTTCATTGAACTCTAATTTTATAATTGCCATTAAAATGTAAGGGATTATATCCGAAACCCAATTTACCATAATTGATTTCATATATTTTATTATGATTTGCTATCGAATTTCATAGAACTTCGATTTTGTCATAAAAATATTTTGAAAAGTTTCCATGAGACTCTATCTTGAGCTTTAAAGTTATCGCTTGAAATTCTTTTAATACTCATCTGTCTTATTGATTCGATCGTCATACAACATTTTGAGTTGTGTTTATTCTTTCTGAACATTGACACGAGATAATAAACCTGAGGCGTTATGAGGATGTTGTGTACTTTTGGTGTTATAAAGATGGTGTGTTTGGTTTGGGTTGAAACTGGTACCTAAGCGGACTGGTTGTGTACGTATACATATGTAGAGTGTATCTGAGCACTGTCGAGATGATTTTGCTAACTATACTGCTCGATCATGTTCAATGGTGCCTGTTCTGTTTTGTTTCATCTGAAATGTTTTGAACTGCTTATTGATTTTTGTTTGAGGGATTGAATTGATACTCTTTCCTATGTTTACATCAAAATACTGTGATTTTATTTATAGTTCCTTTAAAAATTGTTATTTCACTATCTATATAAAATTGTTATTTCACTATCTATATAAAATTGTTCGAATTGCTCTGTTTTTAATCCTTGATCGACTTTACTGGGCTCTCAAAAGCTCACTCTCATTTGACTTCCTTCCAAAGGCAATAACCAGCAATTACGTTACCTGGGTATGGAATAGAGCTGAGTGAAAAAATTTAAGTTTTAGTATTGCTCATTATAACCCTAACATGGATGAAATTCTGTAGTTCATTATCAGATTTAAATTTAATTTATCAATCATGATTATACACTAAGAGTAATACATTAACTGATAGTTAGTTGCTCTGACAGATTTACTTGCTTAAGTTTGAGGGTATTACTATCTTAGTGTATCTGATTGAGTAAGTGATTAACGTTCTGGATTTTCGGGACGTTACACTGTTGAGGGGCGATGTTGGCGAATGAGAGGTGGATGGTGAAGAGAGGCCGGTAATGGTGAAGCAGGTCACGGTGAAGACTAGCTGCTTCGGCGTGGGTGGGTAGGACCACATCACCATTTCATTGCTTTCTTATACTACTATTGTGGTTTGACTTTTGTGTGAATTGCTGCCTACTCCATTGGTGCAGTACTTGTGGTGAGCCGCGGTGAGTTGTTAAACGGTGGTGGAGTTCAGTGGTTATGACAATGACTGTCCATGGTGTTGGTGCTTTGATAAGGAGGTGTGATGGTACGGATTTATGAGTTATGACAGAGTTATGGCAATAAAATGGAGGTCAGGGTGGTGGGGGAAGCTTAAAATGGAGTTGAGAAAGGATGGTGGAGGTGGAGGATCGGAAGATGAATTTGCTCGACGGGGATTGAATAGACATAAATGCCCTTCATTACTAAAAAATTTCCGTAACACTTTCTAGTAAAGTTCTTCGATTGCAAGACATGACAAACCTTAAAAATTTCAGTGTCTAATATTACTGGTAAAATATTAGCTGCAACTTTTGAACAACTCTGAATTCACATTGCAATTAAGCATTACTTTAATGCGCTGCTTCCAACAATTTTTCTTTGACAATACAACTTTATTGCGGACAAATCTAAATGATATATACCGCAAGAATTATTACTACCCTTTATTTACTCCATTTTTTTTCATACATGAAGTCTCACTTTTTGAGTTTGAAGTGGTATTCCTCTTCAAGATTAGAAGAGCTCATATCACTGTGAACAACGATCCACAAAATAAAGACAACTAGTATTCATGTGTGTACAACACTTTTAAGGCCATGAAATATGCCTGCTACAAACACTGTCATCACAGCTAATATACAATGCATCCTCTTTCACTAACCATAAGCACTTGCCAAGAGCTCCAAAGTTATAACTTCTGCGACGTAGAGGAAATGCTTCAAAACTCATCCTCTTTCGGTCCCACTTCATAGTACAGAAAAGGAGATCAGTTCTCTGCCAGAAGTTGGTTTCAAAACTCAAAATATAATCATCACCTTCTTGTAGGGCATGTCCGCCGAGATAGCCTTGGTTGGATTTGCACCATATCACTAGTGGCATGGATGAGTTGCTGGTGAAGCCATTGATGATATGAACTTCGTGCATAGTCCTGTGGACGTAGTGGCAGCAGTAGTACTCAGTTTGCCTGATTGCCATGAACAGAGAGCATGATAAAAAGTAGAAAAAAGTGGCAAGCAGTCTTCATAGTGTCGGTTTGAAGATATTATGGTGCTTCTAACTTTCTATTTGTGTTTGTATCATAGTGGTAAAGTAGAGGTAGAATAAGACGCATCAGAAGGGCTTCACAGTTAGTCCTTTACGTCGCATTACAAAAAACACGCGCACTAGATATTCTGATATTCTTAGACTGCTATGCTGTCTTTGTAGCGCCATATTAGGGTTCTAAATAGGACAAAATTGATTCTGTCTAGTATTTATCCATGTACAAAAAAGAAGGGACAAGCTATCAAACAGACAGGCATTCTCCCCCCCCACTGGATAAAGACGGCCCAAGGATCACGCAAGACACATTTCCGGCGGCAAAATAGCCACCACGTACGGCACATCACCCGCCGCCGCAGAATCCATCACCGCCGCCGACCTGCTCCACTGACAAACTAATGGTGTCAGTGCGTGTGTGTTTGTGTATGTGTGTGGGGTGATTGGTGGTTGTGGATGGGGCAATCAGTGGAAAAGGTAATGGAATATGGAGGTGAGTTTGATATGTAGTTGCAGTGGGGGTGGTGGTGGACGTGTTGATGTGATGGTGTGTTGTTGTAGGTGTGGGTACGTTTTGTTGTTGGCATCTTGATGGCGGTGGGCATGATTAGTTCATGGCGGTGGGTACGATCTGTTAATGGTGAGTTCGATAGGTGGTTGCAGTGGTGGTAGTGGGCGTGCTGATGTGCTCGTTTGTTGTTGGCGGTGGTGGGTGCAAGTTGATAATAATGGGTGCAATTTGTTGAATAGGTGGCTGCAGCAATGGTGGTGGGCATGCTGATGTGTTGGAATGTTGCTGCTAGTAGTGGTTGCCGTTGATGGTGAAGGCAATAAGACAATCCTAACCCGCCTGTAATCTGGGTTTGGTCCAAACACACGATTGGGTTTGTAGCTTATCCGTTCTTATCCGACATGATATGTCATCCTGACTTATTCGCCCTTATCCTAACCTATCTTATTGAGCAATCCGACGCACCAAACGCAACTCCAATGTTCAGCTCTGTTGCTGTGACTCAAACCACCCTCGTGTTATACGAGTGTATTTTAGTTTGGAACATGCTTAAAGTCCATTTTATCGCACATATGCATAATAAAGCTCTTTCTGCATCCTTCATCCATTTTTGGCATCCTCGCTCTGTCTCTCTCGCTCGCACGCGCGCGCGCCAAAATACAGACACAACCTCAATCCTACCTAATTGTTTTCCAGTATTGTGATTATCATAAGTTTCATATCCCCTCGACTTTCTCCACTTTTATAAGTTTGGAGAAGACATTAAAAATGTCGTAAATTCAATATTATCATTCCACAACTCAACTAGCTCACTCCACGATTGTCATGAAAAGTTGATAATGTTAATGAATATCGAGTATAGTACTAAAGGAGAATTTATCCGGTACTAGCGAAGTGTCAATATTTTGGTAATAAACTCAAAAGTTTCACTACAAGAAAAAAGGCTTTTAGCGACGGGTATATCCGTTGCTAAAAGCCTAAAATCCGTTGCTAAAACAATTAGCGACGGATTTACCGTCGCTAAAAGTCCCTCGTATAAAAGGCCGTTATTAATAGTTTAGCGACGGAATGTTCAAATCCGTCGTCAAATATTTAAGTTTTTGCGACGGATTTATTTTTAATTAGCGACGGAATATCCATCTGTAATTATAATTTAAGTATTTTAATTTATTTTCTTTTTTGTTAAATTAGCGACGAAATAAATCTTTTAGCGACGGAATAATCCGTCGCTAAAAAGCTGATACTAGGAACACTTTTAGCGACGGAATTAATCCATCGCCAAAAGTCAAAATTTTTTGTTTTTTTTTCTATTACCCAGACATGTAATAAAATTTTCATTTATCAACAACAACGCACAATAATCAACACACAAAGAAATATATATAATCAATCATAAAAAATGTTTATTTATAAAAAAGACTCATTATGTACAAACCGGAAACCGAATACAACAGGTTAGGGGAGGGGAGAAGAGTACAAGTCGGGCGCGGGGGGGGGGGGGGGGGGGGCGAAGCTAGGAACGGGCACGAGAAGGGGCTCATCAGGGGATGCCGATTCCCGGATCTGGATCCTGCTGATCCGGGGCCGGCTCGACATGTCCAGCAGCGTATCCAGCCATCGCTTCAACGCCCCAGTACTCGCACCTGTACTAGTGGACGCTGATGGCTGTTCGGACTGCTGCTCGGACCCCTTAAGCTGTTCATACAAGGCCTACAAAAACAGTGGTTTAACGATATGTTAGGGCATTAATTAACGAAACGGACATTGAGGATAGAAAGACAAAACATTAACAACTTAAACAAATTGACTCATATCGATCCGCCGGGCAATATCTGAAATATAGTCGCCCGCCCGGTGCGCCTCGTCCTTGTCCTTCTTCCGCACGTGCGTCTGACTATACGTCAGAGCTATGACCTCATCCTCCTCCAGATCCGGGTGCTCGACCGCGTTCATGTGTCGGACGATGTCGTGTGGCACCGACCCCCCCGTGTGCGTCGGATCTCTGTTCTGTCTGTTCTCGGCCCCGCTCTTACTCTTGGCGTCCCAGCCTGGATCCGCAGCCCACCGCTCTATCACTTCCCCTCATAGGGTGTCTTTACAGTGTTAGAGAGAGTTGATTCATACAATCTTATCCTCACCGCTTTCAATCTTGCTTCTGAAGACGTTCCAAAATTCCTGACCACAACTCGCCCTTTCTCTGCTCACTCTCTTGCCTACCAAAAAGCTAACAAGTCAGTCACTTTCCCAATAAGCCTTTAGCTTCCAGCTAAATTTAGCCAACCTGAGAAAGAAACCATCCTTGTTTACCATCCAAAAGATGGCAGCATGATCCGTGCCCCATCCGGGCTCAAATGCATGCCAAGAAGCAAACCACCTTCCCCATATTGCACTGCAGTAGTATGTACCATTTCCTCTAGCATTCCATTCATAATGCTCGCCTGCATGGAGCTCATAAACATTAACTGTAGAACCATTTACCTTGCAGTTAACACGAACTGGTAACGAGTTTGCATTCATGGCACTTCTAATATGAACAAAGGGTTCAACATCTTGGTTTCGCCCAAGGAAGAAATTGTGAAGAAGTGGAATGCTAGAGTAAGGTGAGAGAAGAGCAAAGAGCGGTAGCCATATTTTCGATTAAGGTGGATAGAATCATATTTTCTTATACTTTAATTCTATTTCTCTAGAAAAAAAATTCTGCCTTTTCTAGAAGGGGTTTGACTACTACTAGCTAAATACTACTTTGTATAATTTTTTCCATTGGATCTAGGACGGAAAAGTATAGAAAAGTTATTTTTCCCTCTGCCTTGGTGATATCCATGCTTTCTACATTAACCGTGCATGATATACATTACTTTGAGGCTTAATTGCACTCTGTTCCCTGAGTTTTCCCAATAATTGCAACCAATTAAAATCCCAACATTTACTATTTGGCGCGAAAAATCCAAGTTTTGCCATATCTTACAATCAAAGGATTTTACTGACCGACGGCTTTCAAGGAATCCGTTAATTTTAAGGGTGTTTGTGGCTTTTTTCCTTTTATATTTTTCAGCAATTGACTTTCGTCAACCAATTTCGACGGATGGGATAGAAGCAGATAAGAGAGAAAGGGTAGGATGGTCATTTTCCCTTTCTTTGCTTTCTTTTCGGTTCTTTGCCTTTTTCCTCCTCCACCAACTCTCGGCCTCTCCTCCTTTGCTGACGCTCGACTGCTCCTCCGTCACTGGTGAGTTCGAAATCATTTCCGGCATATTGATGTTGTGTCCTCACGTAAGCTGCTTAAGGCAGCGCTGCTTACCATGGATATGGCGGTGGTGGCGGTAGCGGTGAGGCGTGCCTGTTGACAGGCCATGTTGGCGAATGAGAGGTGGATGGTGAAGAGGGCGGCGGCAGTGGCGAAGCAGCTCACAATGATGACTTGTTGCCTGGGCGTGGGTCGGTTGGACCACATGACCGTTTCTTCGCTTTCTTATAAAACTATTGTGGTCTGACTTTTGTGTGAATTGGTGCCTACTGCATTGGTGCAGTCCTTGTGGTGAGCCGTGGTGAGTTGTTAACGGTGGTAAAGTTCAGTCGTTATGATTGTCCATGGTGGTGGTGCTTTGATAAGTAGGCGGTAGCGATGGTACGGATTTATGAGTTATGACAGAGTTTTGGCAACAAAACGGAGGACAGAGGAAGTTTTAATTTGGTAAAAGGTTACGTGGTTGTAACGGTGGTGCAGGTGGTGGGGGAAGCTTAAAATGGAGTTGAGAAAGGACGGTACGGTGGACGTGGAAGAAGATGGGTTTGGTCAACGGAATTGAAAAGACAAAAATGTCCTTCATCACAAACAAATTTTCTACTTGGAAAAATCTTTGGATTACAAGACATGACAAACGCTGAAATTTTTGCAGCCTAATAATTGCAGTTGAGTATTAACCGTTACTTTTGGAAGAACTCAAAATTTACGGTGCAATTAAGCGTTAATTTAATGCACCGCTCCGAACAAGTTATCGTGGACAATGCAACGCTCTATCTGACATAGCATAAGTCCTGCTATATATGCCTCAAGAATTCTTACTACCCTTTAATTACTCCACTTTTTGAAGTTTGAAGTGGAGGTATTCCTCTTCAAGATTAGAAGAGATCATATCACTGTTAGCAGAGATGCACAGAATAAAGACTACTAGCTAGTATTCATGTATGTACAACACCTAAGGCCATGAAATATACCTACTCCAAACTCTGTCATCACAGCTAATATATAATCCATCCTCTTTCACTAACCATAAGCACTTGCCAAGAGCTCCAAAGTTATAACTTCTGCGACGTAGAGGAAATGCTTCAAAACTCATCCTCTTTCGGTCCCATTTCATAGTACACAAAAGGATATCAGTTGTTTGCCAGAAGTTAGTTTCAAAGCTCAAAACATAATCATCACCTTCTTGTAAGGCATGTCCGCCGAGATTTCCTTGGTTGGATTTGCACCATATCACTAGTGGCATGGATGAGTTGCTGGTGAAGCCATTGATTATATGAACTTCGTGCATAGTCCTGTGGACGTAGATGCAGCAGTAGTACTCACATTGCCTGATTGCCATGAAAAGAAAGTATGATAAAAGGCCAAGCATAAGTAGAAAAAAGTTGCGAGCAGTCTTCATGTCGTCGGTGTGAAGATAATATGATGCTTCTAGCTTTCTATTTGTGTTTGTATCATAGTGGTAAAGTAGAGGGTTGAATAAGACGCATCGAAGGGCCTCACTTTTAGTCCACAATGGCAAGTCCACAAAGTGGCATTAAAATAACACACACATCACTAGATAATGTAAGACCATTATTTTCTTACACTTCTATTGTTAAGCATGATTACATTGTTGGGTCCATTCTCTAACAGTTTAAACTTTAAGAGAAACTTGATAACTTAACATGGAGTCAGAGGAGATGCTAACCTAACATGGTGTCATAGGAGATGCTAATTTAACTTGGTATCTGAGTCTGGTTTGGTTATGTCTTGAATTCGATTCTTCCCGCTTGCATATTTCCTCTATCTTTATTATTGTGCAATTTGTATTTGGTTTACTTGTGCACCTGATTGTAGTGCACCTTAATTTATCTCTCCATATACAATTAAAGTATTAAGCATGATAATATTGTTTGACTCATTCTCTAACAGCAGAAACTTTTAGAGCAATTGATAACTTAGCATCTACTACTCAAGTTTTGTTGCGGTGATTTAAACCATCCTCATATTATACATGTCTATTTAAGTTTGGAAAATGCGTACCATCCATCTCATGGCACATATGCATGCAGTAAGGCTCTTTCTGCATCCATTTGGGAATTTTGCACTCTTTTTCCTGCCAAAAAACATGTAGAACCCATTCCCACCCAATTAAAGAGATTTGTCCAGTATTGTGATTATCATAATTTTCGTATCTCGTTGACTTTCGCCATTTTTGTTAGTTTGGGGAACTCATTGTAAAGGCTGTAAATTCAATCTTCTCATTCCACAACTGAACTAGCTCGCGCCATGATGATCATCAAAGGTTGGCAAAATGATGTTAATAAATGTCACCAAAGGCTACATGACATGGCTAACTAGTTCGAACGAATACGAGCACAGTACCAATGGAGTATGTATTGAGTAGTATATTATATATAAGCTTATAAGTGTCGGAAATTTTGTAGTAAACGCAAAGATGTAAAGTTCTTATTGACTTTTTCATTGATTTAGAGGCAACATAGGATTGATAACGAAGTAGGTAAAAACTTGATTTTATATGAATTATATACACTTATTAGGCATTTTGTAAAGCACAAAACTGATTAAATCAGCTTTTAAACATATTTATCAATACCGTACCGCTACTGGATACAACTTTTGCGATCTGCTGGTACGGTATCCCTTTGTGTTTTGTACCAGTAAAAATGCCGCTCTGCATCGGTTGTATCGGCTTATACAGGTGACACCGGCACAGAATCACATACGATCGAGATACTGTGTTTTATACATTTCGTTAAAAAATCTAAAGGTCATAAATTTTGTTGAAAAATTTATGAAATTGACCATATTAAGATCGACTAAATAAAAAGAACCCTGGGTTTCATTGTATCAAAGAAAGCCCCTGTACCCTCTTAATTCATTACAATTGGCAAAAACTTTCCTCATAAGTTTTTCAATCTTCATCACAAATTTTAGTTTGCTTTTAGTTTTCCTCTTATTTTTTATTTACTTCATAACCAGAAGCTTTCATCGGGTTCTTTTAGGGTTAATTACACTGGGTACCCCCAAGTTTACCTCTAATGGTGTTCGGCTCCACAAAATTTATTTTAGCCATCTCGTACCATATACTTGTATAACTATGGCACCCAACAACCCCCATTTATTCTTTTGTGTAGTGCCTCGCTACAGTGGTTATTTTGTTCTCAATTTTTGTGATATTTATTCCCAAACCATTCTTTTCTGTTCTTTCACGACCTATCTCTCGCTCTCCACCACCCTCTCCAAGCTCCGAACCGACGTCCAGTCCTCCAGTATTCACTTNTCCTAGTCTCGCGCATAAGGTTCTGGTCAACAACTGCTTTCCTTTTTGGATGAGATCTTAAACTACATACCAAAAGTGCTTCGTCCCTGACTCTCCTTTTAAGGGGTATAGGGGTCCGTCCCTTCATTTCTTAACCACATGAGAGGTAAGCCTTCAGCCCCTAGCAGTAACGGCCCTCCCGGCCCGAAGCCCCGCGACACGCACCCTCCAACCATCCTACAAGCATTGGACAAATCACCACTCCTAGCTAACGGTGTCAAATGAACCACCACATTGACACGATCTTCAATCACCATACCATGCCACACGCTAACAAATTGCCACACCATTACACCAGAGCACAATAGACATTATACTCATGAGCCAGTGCATCCACCAATCACCACACAAACCACTGCCGACGATTTGGTTTTGAGATTTGGATTGGGTTTTGAATTGCAGGGGCAGGTGTAGTGGCTGATAGCAAGAAAGTGGTGACAGTTAGGTATGGTGGTTAATAGAAAGAAAGTGTTGGTGGTAGGTGTGGCGAGTGTTAATTGCAATACGGATTGGAAGGAAGAATGAGATGAGAGAATATAAGAAGAAAAGGAAGGCAAATAGAAGAAATGTAAGTTTTTTCTTTTATGAAAATTGTGAACTCCTTATATATATTATCCTTGATTTTGGAACCTCATCACTCCATCGAGTTTTTTTGGCCAGAAAGTGGTCAAAGGGTATTGGGTGCCACATTTATATAAGTTTGTGGAGTGAGATAACTAAAATGAACTTGGGGGCACCAAGCGCTACCTCAGGCAAACTTGGGGATGCCTAGGGCAATTGACCCGATTCTTTCATGTATATGATGTATTGTTATATGTGGAGCCTGATTTCAGTCTAGAGACATCATTACAATGAAGGTACTATACATCAAGCCCCAACTTCGGCAATCCTGCCCACTGGATCTCTAAGCTGCAGAAGATTGTTGCATTATTTGCTGCAGAAGATTGTTGCATTGTTTACAACAGAAGCAAAATATGTTGCTATAATAGAAGCAACACTACAAGAAAAAAGGCTTTTTTAGCGACGGGAAAATCCGTCGCTAAAAGCCTTTATTCCGTCGCTAAAACAATTAGCGACGGATTCACAGACGCTAAAAGTCCCTCGTATAAAAGCCCGTCAGAAATAGTTTAGCGACGGAATTTTGAAATCCGTTGCTAAATATGTAATTTTTTGCGACAGATTTATTTTTAATTAGCGACGGATATTCCGTCGCTAATTATATTTTTAGTATTTTAATTTATTTTCTTTTTTATAAAATTAGCGACGGAATAATTTTTGGCGACGGAATATTTCGTCGCTAAAAAGCTTATTTAGCAACGGATTTAATCTGTCGCCAAAAATCAAAATTTTTTTGAATTTTTTTTTATTTTTCAATTACCCAGACCTGTAATACAATTTTCATTTCTCGACAACAACGCGTAATAATCAATACAGAAAGATATATATATAATCAATTATAAAAAATATTTCAATATAAAAAAGACTCATATGTACAAGCCGGGAACCGAATACAGCCCGGTTAGGGGAGGGGAGCCCTCATATGTTTAGCCGTATTGGAGGAGTAGTACGTTCTCTGAAGCCGTAGTGTGACCGAAAAATATCGTAATATCTTTCATGCAATGTTTTTCTTCTTCCCTTTGTCCGGTTTGTACCTCGAATGATCACATACTGGACACCGTGACAAATCCTTATTCTTTTTCCAGAATAATACACAATCGTTATTGCACGCATCTATTCGGTCATAGCTCAACCCAAGTTTCCTCATCATCTTCTTCGCGTCATAGTACGACGGCGGTAGCTTTTCACTTTCGGGCAGTATTTCTTTGATTAAGGTAACAAACTCGTTAAAACCTTTCTCACTCAGCCCGTGGTCTGATTTCAACTGTAATAACCTACTAACCGCAGACAGCCGTGTGTGTTTCGGAGCTCCATCCCACAGCGGCTCTTCCGTAGCTCTCAACAACTCATAAAACTGATGAGCCCCCTCGTTCGGCGGTTGTGGACTGTCGTTACCCCAGTCAACATTAGCATGCCCAGCATCCATAATCATATCTCGGTAATCATATCATGCCTCCTCCCTAACTTCAGTTTGACTAGCCGGGTTGGACGACAATACTATCGTTTCCCCGTGCTGCGTCCACCTTGTGTATCCACCCATAAAACCGTACCGACAAAGATGCCATTTTACTTCAATTCTTTTTCTCCAGTGCAACAACTCACATCTACCGCACATACACCTCATGGTCAACATGTGCAGGATGCACATAAGCGAAGTCAAGAAATTCGTCAATGCGATTAGGTGTTCTAACATTCATCTAACCTTGCTCAGGAAGGTTTGACGGATGTTAGAACACCAGATCTGTATGCACCCGGAGAAACACACGAGAACGTGTACCAAATATCCACGACATAGAACACAAAGCATGAGTCAAAACACTGTTTTATAAACAATTAGCTTTTTCAAACTGTCCAAACTGGACATCCAAAGGCTCATTACAAGGCATTACTTTGTAATGAGTACCTTTGAACGGGAACTAAGGGTTTCTATGCATGCCTTCGTTCAAAAATTGATAAGATATGCAAGAATCTTTCTGAAATATCAAAACTGCTTCCACATTAAATAGAATTCGTTGGCAACGAGTTGAACCATCTTGTTGCCAATGGACTTCTCAAAACAATAACTAATAGTCCTAATTAGGGTTATTTAGTCCTAATTAGGTTTTAATTGTGCCGAGTAGTGCTGATTAGTCCTAATTAGGGCTAATTAGGCTTAATTGGGTTATGTTAGGGCTAATTAATGTTAATGAGGGCTAGTTTCGGATAATTATAGCTGATTAGGGTTGATTAGGACTAATTAGGATTATTTAGTCCTAATTAGGGTTTAATTGTGCCGAGTAGTGCTGATTAGTCCTAATTAGGACTAATTATGCTTGATTGGGTTATGTTAGGGCTAATTAATGTTAATGAGGGCTAGTTTCGGATAATTATAGCTGATTAGGGTTGATTAGGACTAATTAGGGTTATTTAGTCATAATTAGGGTTTAATTGTGCCGAGTAGTGCTGATTAGTCCTAATTAGGCTTAATTGGGTTATGTTACGGCTAATTAATGTTAATGAGGGCTAGTTTCGGATAATTATAGCTGATTAGGGTTGATTAGGACTAATTAGGGTTATTTAGTCCTAATTATGGTTTAATTGTGCCGAGTAGTGTTGATTAGTCCTAATTAGGGCTAATTAGGCTTAATTGGGTCATGTTAGGGCTAATTAATGTTAATGAGGGCTAGTTGGGTTATGTTAGTGCAAATTACGACTAATTAGGCTAACTATAATCAATATGCGCATAATTGGGTTCATTTGGGCTAATTTGGGGTAATTACAGCTAATTTGATTTTCATTAGGTTCTTAGGGTTAATTAAAACTAATTAGGCTCGTTAGACCTAAAAGTGGAATATTGATTTACTAAAATATTGTTAATCAGAACTAATTAGGGCTAATTATAGCCAGTGCTGGAGCCACGATGAGATTCCAGGGGGTGCATGCTAAAAATGTCGCATTAACCTAACTAACCTAAATTTAATGCACATTCAACGATCTCAATTCCAACACCTCATATAGGGTGTCGATATGGTGTCCGATACGTGTCTGACACCTTCGGACACTTGTCCGACGCCTCCAAACACGTGTCCAACGCCCACCGACACGCACCTCCAGACACATCGGCATACGTTAATTTGGTATGTGTCTGCGCTAACTAACAGGTATCTCAATCCAATTGGGTCCCATCCTCCGTCAACAATCTCAATTCTCAATTCTCAAATGCTCAATGCAATAAAAATTAACAAAAATCACACATTCAATCCAATTGGGTCCCATCCTCCGTCAATAATCTCAATATCTCAAATGCTCAATGCACAATTAACAATCTAAAATCATCAATTAACAACCTAAATCATCAATTAATAATCGCAATTTTGTTCAAATGCACAGCTAATAACCTAAAAACATCAATTAACAACCTAAAATCATCGATCAATAATCAAAATTCTCAAATGCACAATTAACAACCTAAAATTATCAAACAAATTATCAATGTTCAAATGTAAAAAAATTGTTCAAAATACACATATCCGATGCGCTTGAATTATTTCAATTTAGGGTTCGATTGTATCAGGACATTCAATTTAGGGTTCAATTAGGGGATAAATTAGTTTAATTTAGGATTCGATTAGGTTATAAAGTAAATTGATATGAATGTCACATCATATAGATGAAAGAATTTGATGAAAGCTTCAGGCTATAAAGTAAATCAAAGTTAAGAGGAAAAGTAATTAAAAGTAACTAAAAATTGTGATAAAGATTGAAGAGTTACTACGACCGATTCTGCAAATTATGATGATTATTGTGAAGAAGATGTTGCAGAGGCTTTAGTTCACGAATGGATTTTTTCTATTTATCCATTATATGGTCAATTTATTAAATTATCTAACAAAGTTTATATTTTTTAAGAAACCTATAGAAAGCATATTACCTCGGCCAGCATCTAATTTTTGGCCATCATCATTTGTACAACCAATACAAGTTGGTAGTTTGACTAGTACGAAAGGTAAAGGGATATTGTACCAGTAAAAGGTAAAAATAATAAATAAGCATGTTTCATTAAGGTACTGATAACTAGATTTGTAACCAAAACTGTAAAACTATATTATTAATGATTTGAATGGTGAATATTTTCTCCACATAGCGCTGATAGGTAATCACAATTCTGTCTTAGGTTTAAGACAGAGGGAGAATTGAAGCATGCTACCCAAAAGGAGCAAGATCTCTCACATCACATCCTTAATAGCCCACAGCAAAGGATTCAGTCTCGTTTGGTGTGGAAATAAGCCATAAATATGCACGTAAATGTAAGATGAACACTTCAAAACATCAAAAAAGAAACCAAGTCCACTTTAGAGTTCTCAAGTTAAGGTTAGATGTACCATACCTGAAGATGGGCGGCACGACAGTGGTGGCGGCGCGGCAGTGGAGGCAGCGCGGCAGTGGTGGCAGCGTGGCAGTGGTGGCGGCGGTCCTTCGGTTTTGAAGATGGGTGATAGTGGCGGCGTCGGTGGCGGTGGCAGGCTCTATTCCGTCGGGGGCTAGGTTGTCGGGGATGGCGACGGAGGAAATATCGCCGAAGAGAGAGAGAGAGAGAGAACCGGGAGAAACAAAAGCAAAGGGGATCTGATGTTTTTAATGCCTTTACCGACGGAACACACCCGTCGGTAAAACTCCGTCGGCAAAACCCTACTTTCACCGACGGGTGTGTTGACCGACGGAATTATTCCGTCGTTAAATATTTTTACCGACGGACTTTTACCGACGGTTGTTTCCGTCTTTGAAAAGACTTTTAGCGACAGAATTTCGTCCGTCGCTAAAAGTCCGTCGCTAATTCCCTCTTTTCTTGTAGTGCAAGCAAGTAAATTATTTGGCTACTGGAATTTTTGACAGAGGTAGGATATGGGCAGGAAGATTACAAGTTATAGAGTGACAGTCAGAGTGCGATACATCTTACCAAGAACTCAGCACTTCATTTAAGGACCAAGCACATTCTTTGAGGCATCACTTTATATGGTCTCTATTAAAGGATGGACAACTTAACTTGGAGAAGGTTGAAGGCAACAAGAATCCCATGGACATGTAAAAAAAGGTGGTCAACAGCATACGTTGAGCCTTGCTCAAATTTGATTAGTCTTCATTGATGCTTTTTGGATGAGTATGACCAACATTTTTAGGGAGTTTCAACATTGGAGCTGTATCAGTCTCTAAGTTTGAGATTATTATATGTGGAGCCTGATTTCAGCCCAAAGACACTATCATAATTGAGGTACTGTACATCAAGCCCAGCTTCAGCGGTCCTGCCTTTAAGAGAGTACTTATGTAATAATGCATGTTTTTCACTCTAGGGTTTTCTTATATATATGCATCTTTGGTTTTGGAGATACAAAAAGACTGTGGCAACAAAGAGAGGGGACTAGGGTTTTTGGTTGTAAACAGTGGTAGGTAGTGCAAGCGAGAATCTGGTCATACTTCAAGGACGTAGCCACAGACACACGCGACGAAGTTATTCTTGAACCTAAAGACTTTATTCTTAAAGAAACAACTTATTCTTTTAATAATAGTTCTACACTAAGATAATTGAAGGGGGGGGGGGGGGGAGGATTTTACAGAATATAATTCAATTGAATAAGCTATTTGTTTCTAATGTCTCTGCATGGAAATAAACAACTCAATTGAAAAAATAGATTATTGAAGTTGTATAAGAGCAAACAGTTTAATCTAAAGGAGCAATGATGGAAGAAACATATGTATATAATCTTAGTCCACTGATGAATGAGTATGCTATATGCATATAATTTCTAAATAATTTGAGACCATATCAAGACGGTACTGGTACCATTATTTACCATTTCATAACCGGCACACACTCCAATACGATATTTATAACTATCCTCTGAATCCTAAGAGAGAAGATTGAATCAAAATCCACAAAAATGAGGATTTTAGATTGACCTTTTTTCCATAATTAGGAGTGACCAAGAAAAATTATCAAAATATCCCTATTAATGACAAAAACCTTAAAGAACCTTTATTTAAACAATTACGTGGTTAATTTGCTATGTTAAAAGTGCATTAGGTACCCTTTATCCAAGCATCATCAATAGTTCAAGTGCTATTTCCTAGAAATAGTTTCAAGCTGATCTTGAAAACAAAAGTACTAGTTATATAATACACAATTGCCTTTTGAAAAGAAATTTCAAACAAGTTTGTAATCTCTATGTGTCTTATAGATGCACTCTAGATTGACAAAAAAATTTATTAACAAAAACACTATAAGAAATTTGGTGAGCAATAGATTTTTTCTTGACCATCATAAATTTGATAAAAACACTCACAACAACTTATGTGTTGCTGTTAAATTTAAGATAAGAACTTCAATAATTCTTTTGGTTAAAGTTTTATTACAGAAGCATGAAATCGAAGAGGCCACTTGGGAATCTGAGGATTGTACATGACGTGGTTATTAGTACCTTTTTGGTACCTCGGGTAAAATTTAATTCCAAGAACGAAAATTTTATTTTGGGGGATGTAATTAGACCTCGAATATTTAATTATGTTAACCAAAAAATATTTTTTTTTTACTTCTGTTTTTAAGGGCATTTCTGCACTTTTCCTCTTAGCGCATGGGCCTAAGAAATAATTCAAATTTTTATTTTCAAAAAGTGGGTTATACTTTTGGGATTAGGCGACTTAATTTAAATTTGGACTTCAGTTTAACCCATTTTTAAAGTTAGGAGAAAAACTTTGGGTCGTAATGGGTATTTTGTAATTCTAATTACTTTAAGAGTATAAGTATATTTCATTTACTCTTTCATAGTTTACGTACGATATATATCCGTCAAGAACACAAGAAATTTCACAAGAGCCTCCAAAGAATCCCTAGAAAGAGACTTCTTGAGATTTTACAAATTGTTTTGAGGTAAGAATTTAATTCGATTATTGAATTGAGATTTGTAATAGGAACCCTATGAATTTTCGTTGTTGTTAGAACCTAATTGAAACTTTGGATATGCTAATTTTTAGGGCTTTTGACACAAATAGATTGAGAATATCAAAGCTTTGGGTTATATTGTTCGATTAAAGGTAAGAGTTTACTGTTTTTAAATCTAAACCAACGTTGGACTAATCATCCTATGATTGTAAATGTATATTGTTTCTTTAAAATATGAATCAACATTGAACAAATCAGTTCTACATTATTATTCTCTCAAATCTGAATTGTCTTTCGTCTTGTTCAATTGGTTTTGTCAATATTTATAGTGCTAGAAGTATTGGATGTTTGAAAGAGAATCCAATCATCGGTTAGTGGGGTACTGTTGCAAAATATCAATGGTATTCCTGTTCAATCATTTTTGTTCTCAATCTGCGATATTCTATCTTGGGATTTGTATCCTGCTTAAACTTAGTGCTTCGCTTAACTCATGCGCCAAAAAGGCCTCTCTGCGAGAGAGGCGATTTCAGTGGAAAATCATCCTCCCCAACACTTTTTTTTCATACTTTTGTCTCTGTCACAACCGCTGGTTTTCCTGGCGATCGGTGGCGTGGTAATCTAGTTGATGTTTTGTTAGCGTCTTTATGCGGGATCTTGGGGGTTTTGGTGAGTTAGACAGCGTTGCCATCCTAATGGGTAGTTTCAATCGGTTCTGTCAAAGGTTCAGTCGTCCTAATTTTCCGACATTAAAAATTGGTTGGTGATGGATGAAAGGTAAGCTATCAGGGTCCTAGGTTGCTTAGGTGTTTTGCAATGGGGTTTTTAATGGCTTCCAGTGTTGTTTGTTGCGGCTGTCGGGGTTTGCGGGTTTTGCCATTGGGGTTCGTCTGGCTATCTTGGGTTGGAGAAGAAGTGGTGAGTGACGTGAGTCTAGATCTACGTTTTTCCTTCTTGGGGTTTTTTTTATTATCCCCTTTCGCTAGTTGGTCCCTTGTCCCCCTAAATCTAGAAAGGTTTGTGGTCTGTGGTTACAGGTGGTGATGTTTTTCAAACTGCTTGTAGGTGTCTTCGTTAGGCTAGCTTGGAAGCAATTGGGTGACAGTGGTTGGGTCGGTGGTCGATAGTGCAACGGCTGGGTTCTGGTTTGTTGGTGATTTGTCTCCCGGTGAGGGTTCCGATGACGATTTCCTATGGGGTTTGACTTTTCTATCTTCAGGGACTTGACAAGAGTGAGATGGCCTGAGAAAGTGGCGTTTCTGGCGCGAGAGTGGAAGCACGCAAATCAAGCACGATGTACGGAGATCGAGGCAATAGTGCTGGACAAACACGTGCTTGAAGTTTTGGGTTGGGGCTGGCTGATTGCTATGTTTTTCGTAGTTATCTTGTATTTAGTTTAAGTTTCCTGTTTTTTAGGGTTTTATTTTGCATTTTGTTCGTTATTGTTTCTCTATTAAAAAAATAATATCTTATCTGTTTGTAGGGCTTTATTTAATTATACTTTCTATCAGATGGACATGTCATCCGTAAGTCTTTTACTTGTCATTTGGACATGTTTTTTAATTTTCTCAGTTAATCTTGGTATATATATTTTTAATTTTCTCTCAAAAATAAAAAAAGTTCATGCGTCGTTTTCTTTTCTGACACAAATTCATGAGTCATGAGTACTAGTTTCTTGCTCCAGGTCCTTTGGTTCTGATGAACACCTGGCTATATGAGTTTATTCACGTTTCTTTTTAGGGTTACTTACTCACGACATCCCTGAGGTTTACCCTAAATTACACACGGACTCCACTATCTTTGAAAATTATACTCCGCCCCAAAATTTTAGATTTCTTTGACGGGGTTAACGGCTGCTCATAAAAAGACGTTTCTGCCGTCATATATAACTACACAGTGTCTCTTGGGTTTTGGAGGGAAATCAAGAGTTCTGGCTCTTGGGTTACAGACTTCGAGAGAGAGGAGAGAGGGAAGTTGGTACAGAGTTCTGCCCTCAAAATCGTTCCCATTTCTTGAAGGTTGTGAAATCGAACCCAGCGGCGAAGACGACGACGATGGCAGCCCTGAACGGTGGTACTCGAGTGAAGATCGTGGACGGTTGTGCAAACACGAAGGTATGTTTTCATACCCTTTTCATCTGATCGCAATCATTTCGTCTAGTTTCTTCGTTTTTTTGAAACTGTTATGGATGATTTTTAACAACGAAGCCCTAATTTAAGTCTCTGTTCTGTTAATCACATGCATGTTGAGTCTCTGCTGTATGTAATCATGGGCATGTTGAGTGTATGGTTATTGCATGTTGAGTGCATGGTTTTTGCATGTTAAGTGTATGGTTATTGTATGTTTAGTATATGATTATTGCATGTTATATGATTACTAGCGGAAAACCCTAACTCAAGCCATCCTGAGAGCCCTAATCGACAGCCGTAAACCAAATTTCCTAGATTGAAGCCACAATCGACAGCCCTAAATGGAAACCCCAATTGAAAAGTCAATTGAAACCCTAATTGACTACTTAATCCAATTAAATTTCTAAGGGACACTGAAATTGATGCCCTATTTCAATTTCTTTTTCGAAAGAACAATTAACAAGTCAATTGAAATCCTAATTGACTCCTTCATCAAATTAAATTTATAATCAACACTGACATTGAAGCCCTCATCCAATTTCATTTTCGAAACCCTAATTGACTACTTAATCAAATTGAATCCCTAATCGACACTGAAATTGAAGCCCAAATTTAATTTCGTTTTCAAAACCCCAATTAACACCTCAATTGAAACACAAATTGATTATTTAGTCAACTTGCCCAATTTAGACCTTAAATTAAAGCCCTAATTGATGCCCAAATGGAAACCCTAATAGATAACTAATTGACATACCTAATTGACAGCTTTGTTAAAGCCCTAATTGATAAATAATATTATATTATTTCAAATTGGCAAGTTAATGCCCTGTTTGACAGCTTAATTGACATCTAAGTTAACTCTCTTTGTATATACATTACAGAAATGCATACCCTGCTGGTCCACTACTGTAACACAGCCAGAGAGATTGAGAATGTAGATCCAGACATATACAATTACATGGACTTACTAAGTGATGCAACTGAGCTATGTTTGAAAGACCTCCCCCCTAGGCTAGGTTTATGCATTGACATGTACTTCATGTTGCCTGGAACTCAGGTCAGAGCTCAAATAAATTCTGATAAGGCTTTAGTGGACATGTTTGCACTATATGAGAACTCTAAGGATATACATGTCTACTTAGAGACTGATAGGGCTGAACCTGGGGCAGTTTGTTAACCAGAACCAAGTAGTCGACAGCTAGAAATGAGAACTTGAATGAAGTAGAAGAAAGTGAAGGGGACAACAGTGATGAAGAAGAAGAAAGTGAGGGGGAAATACATTTGTCCAGTGATGATTCTGAGGACTTTGATTGGCAAGGAGTAGGAGTGAGTGAGAGTGATGAAGAGTCAGGGACTAATGATGAAGACACTGAGACAGATGATGATAAGCCAAGTGATGAAAAGTTTTCAGAATGTGATGATGATGATGAAACCCCCCTTGTACAACAGTGATGAGAATGTAGATGTGGCAACAATAAATGTAGACATATTTATGAGTGGGAACTTGTTTCAACACAAGGAAGGGGAAAAAATTGAACTGTATCAGGGTTTATTGTTTGAAGATGAAGATCATTTTAGGGCAACTTTGAAGGACTATACCATTGAGAATGGGTTTAAACTGGTGAGAGACAAGAATGAGAAGACAAGGGTGGCTGCTTATTGTGGCAGCCCTGGATGTGCCTGGAGAATACGTGCAACCAGTATCCCTGATGGCACAACATTTAAAATTAAGAAGTGTGGCCCTGAACACACTTCTGTCATGGCCACTACTAACAAAGAAGCCAATTCCACTTAGATCTTAGAGAAGCTGTTTAAATACATTAGGGGAAATCCTGACATCAGTTTGGGTGGTCTGCAAGAATTGTTGGCTGAGAAGTTTGGTGTAGAGGCCCATAGAATGCAGCTCTATAGGGCCAAAAGGAAGGCACTAGAAAAAATAGAGGGGTCTCATGCTGAGTCATACAAGAAGTTGTGGAGGTATGGGCATGAAGTGATGAGGACTAGCCCTTGTAGCTTGTTCAAGCTTGAAACTTAGAGGGTTAGTCCTAACTTGGATTTGCCTCACTTCCATAGGCTCTTCTTCTCATTTACAGCTATCCAAGATGGCTTTAGACATGCTTGTAGGCCCTTTCTTGCAGTTGATGGATGTCATCTCAAGGGGCCTTTTGGAGGTGTGTTATTGGCTGCTGTGGGTCTTGATGGGCATAATGGGTTGTTCCATGTGGCTTTTGCTGTGGTTGAGAGTGAGAACACACAGAGCTGGAGGTTTTTTCTACATCATTTATTCAGCATAATTGGGGATGGTTCTGGGGCTAAGCCATGGGTATTTATGTCTGATGGCCAAAAGGGTATTGAGAATGCCTTAGCTAAGATCATACCACAAGCAAGTCACAGGAGGTGCTGCAGGCATCTGTACTGTAACTTCAAGGCTAAGTACCCTGGCATCAAGTTGAAAGCATATTTCTGGGCTGCTGTGAAGGCATATAATGTTGATGACTTTAACCTTGCCATGGGTCAAATGAAGGACTGCTCACCAGAAGCAGCTGAGTGGTTGAGTGGGCATAGGTTAGAGAGTTGGGCTAGGCACACTTTTGACCATGCTGTTAAGAATGAGCATGTAACTAGCAACATTGTTGAGTCCTTCAATAATTGGCTAGGGAACTTGAGAGAAAAACATGTGCTATCTTTGGTTGATACTATTAGAACTAGGTTGATGTCCAAGGTGCATGAAAGGTTTGAAAATGCTGCCTCTTGGGATGGTAAGGTAGCTCCCAAGATTGTGAAAAAATGCAACCAAGCCATTACTCAGTCTAGGCATTGTAACATAGTGATGTGTGCTGGGGGTACATAATTTGAGGTGGTTGATCTTGGGAAGGTGCATGTGGTTGATCTTCAAAGGAGGAGTTGTTGTTGTAGGGTTTGGAATATAACTGGCATACCTTGCAAGCATGCAACAACATGCATCAATACTAGGAGAATGGAAGTATTAGATTTTGTGGATGTATGCTACAGCAGGGACACATACTTGAAGACCTATGGTGGGGTCATGCACCCAGTGCATGATGAGTCCCAATGGCAGCCTGCTCCAGGGGATCCCTTGCAACCTCCACCATTAAGAAGGTTGCCAGGAAGGCCAAGAAAAGAGAGGAAAAGGGCTGCTGATGAACCTGCTAAGGAAGGCAAGAGGTCATGCACCATAAAATGTGCAATTTGTAAGGAAATTGGGCACAACAAAAGGACATGTCAGAGGGCACCTGTAAGAGGCATTAGTAGGGGCACTGCTGCAGGTGGCAGCCAAACTGGAGGCAATCAAGTGGGAGGCAGTCAAGTTAGCATGAATTTGGATGTATATACTAACTGTGGTTTTGATTTTGGTTAATTGTGATTTAGTTTACTTTTGACTAAATGTAGTTTTGAATTTTTGAACAGGGAGGACTTGCTGTGAGGGGTCCTAGTTAAGGAACCATGCCTTAGCTGCTGCTAGTGTGCAGCATTTTGTGTACATACATGGTGAAGATTCATTTTGTGAAGATCATTTTGTGAAGATTACAGAAACTGTGCAGATTCTTTTTGTGAAGCTTATTGAAGACTTTGAAAATGGTGTTGATTGCTGTGACTGAAGACAAATTTTTGAAGTTAAAGTCATAGTGGGAATAGGTTAACTGTAGGTTACAGTTAGGTTGACTACAATATTCAAATTGTAAACTTTAGGTTTTAGTCAACATTAATGCTTTTAATCATGTTTGTCAACATTTGGATGATGTAAACTATATTTGCACAATGTTAACATTTGGATGATGAATGATGAATGGTGTTCTTATTGAGCTAATGTGTACTCAGTTTCAGTATGTTGCTCAGTTTTGAGATCTTACTTATTTGCAAAGAATGTGAAGTGTGTTAGAAGCATTGGTTAGGGCAGGTTGTGATTGTGCTTTTGAGCATGTTGGTAGTTATGTTGGGGACTTGGTTTGTGCTTGTGCTCTTTGTGCAATGTGCACAAACCAGAAGCCCCCTTAAGAAGGCATAAATACTCAATTTGCTTAGAAAATAGATAACCAACCTCTTTATTTGCCTAGAAAATATATAACCAACATGTTCATTTCCCTAGAAAATTTCATTGCAGCCATAGATACTTCATTCAAATATCATTACATTCATTACATGAACCCTAGAAAATTCGAGAGTACCATTTCTCTCTTAAGGCTACATTGGTTGCATTACATAACCATACACCACATTCCTCATTTGTTAATGACAAAAACTATCATCAACATACACATCCATGAGGAAATTAAAGAACTAATAACCACCACAAGAAAATATGTATTTTGCGACGGAGTTTTAGCGACGGAAGGTATTCCGTCGCTAAACATGTCTTTAAGCGACGGAATATACCGCCGTTAAAAATCCGTAGCAGAATACTATTACCGACGGAAGACACCGTCGGTAAAAGTATTTTGCAACGGATTTTTAACGACGGACTTTTAGCGACGGAATTACCGTCACTAAATATTTTTTATAAAATTAGTAATTTTGAGTTTTTTTTTAAATTATTTAAACGACGGAATAAAACCGTCGCTAAAAATTCTGTCGCAAAAAGTCTTTATAATAAGACATTCACCGACGGAGTTTTAGCGACGGTGTTATTCCGTCGCTAAAGATCCTCCATTTAAAAACATATCTGGTTTCTTTCTCTCTCCCCGTTCTCTCTCTGAAATTCTGCTCTCACCCACCCACCGCCGCTCTCACCTCCGGCGACCTTTCTCTACGGCGACCCAGCTCCGGCGACACTCCCGTCCCCCACCCGACGCCGCGCCACCAAGCCTTGCACTCCGGTCGTGCCACAAAGCCCTCCACTGTCGCCGCGCAACGAAACCCACCACTGCCGCCGCACCACCAACGCCGCCGCCGTCGTACCCACCTCGAGATTTGTATGTCAATTGTCCTAAATTATCTGAATTTTTTGTTAATTTGTCTTCAATTTAGGTTACATGCCCTAAATTATCTGAATTATTTAGATTTGTATGTCAATTTAGGTTCAATTTTTTGTTAATTTGTCAATTGCCCTAAATTATCTGAATTATTTATGATGTCATTCACTTTGTTGTTCAGACGGATCTTGGCTTATTGAAGAACTTGAACTTGTTATCTCTAATTTTCCTTAATTCTTGACGAGGTAGGGAAAAAAACCATATTCGGTAGTTAGTCTGTAACACCGATATAGATCATGGTGACGCTGAAAGGTCATAGATTATGGGCCATTGCATGACATCAGGATAAGAAAGCCTCTGTATTGTTTATTCAATTCAACCGACCACTAAATTGAAGTAATTGAACCATAATTGAACCCTAAATTGAATGCCCTAATTGAATCGAACCCTAAATTAAACTAATTGAACCCCTAATTAAACCCTAAATTGATTGCCCCAATCTAACCGAACCCTAATTGAACCCTAAATTGAATGCCCTAATCCAACCGAACCCTAAATTGAACTAATTGAACCCTAAATTGAATGCCTCAAATCAACCAAACCCTAAATTGAATCAATAGAGCCCCCTAATTGAACCCTAAATTGAAGTAATTGAATCCTAAATTGAATGCCCTAATTGAATCGAACCCTAAATTAAACTAATTGAACCCCTAATTAAACCCTAAATTGATTGCCCCAATCTAACCGAACCCTAATTGAACCCTAAATTGAATGCCTCAAATCAACCGAACCCTAAATTGAATCAATAGAACCCCCTAATTGAACCCTAAATTGAAGTAATTGAACCCTAAATTGAATGTCCTAATTGAATCGAACCCTAATTTGAACTAATTGAACCCCTAATTAAACCCTAAATTAATTGCCCCAATCTAACCGAACCCTAATTGAACCCTCAATTGAATGACATAATCCAATTGAACCCTAAATTGAACTAATTGAACCCTAAATTGAATGCATCAAATCAACTGAACCCTAAATTGAATCAATAGAACCCCCTAATTGAACCCTAAATTTAAGTAATTGAACCCTAAATTGAATGCCCTAATCGAACCGAACCCTAAATGAAACTAATTGAACCCTAAATTGAATGCCCTAATACAATCGAACCCTAAATTGAAATAATTCAAGCGCATCGGATATGTGAATTTTGAACATTTTTTTCCCATTTGAACATTGATCATTTGTTTGATAATTTTAGGTTGTTAATTGTGCGTTTTAGAATTGTGATTATTGATCGATGATTTTAGGTTATTAGCTGTGCATTTGAAGTAATTGCGATTATTAATTGATGATTTTAGGTTGTTAATTGATGATTTTAGATTGTTAATTGTGCATTGAGCATTTGAGATATTGAGATTATTGACGGAGGATGGGACCCAATTGGATTGAATGTGTGATTTTTGTTAATTTTTATTGCATTGAGCATTTGAGAATTGAGATTGTTGACGGAGGATGGGACCCAATTGGATTGAGATACCTGTTAGTTAGCGCAGACACGGACACCACGTCTGATCGACGGTGTCCGACATTTAAAAAACAAATTAACGTATGCCGATGTGTCTGGAGGTGCGTGTCGGTGGGCGTCGGACACGTGTCCGACGCCGTCGGACACGCGTCGGTATGTGTCGGACACGTGTCCGGAGGTGTCAGACACGTATCGGACACCATATCGACACCCTATATGAGGTCTCGGAATTGAGGTTGTTGACGGAGGATGAGACCCAATTGGATTGAGATACATGTTAGTTAGCGCAGACACGGACACCCTAATTAGTCATAATCAACCCTAATTAGCTATAATTATCCGAAACTAGCCCTCATTAACATTAATTAGCCCTAACATAACCCAATTAAGCCTAATTAGCACTACTCGGCTTAAACCCTAATTAGGACTAAATAACCCTAATTAGTCCTAATCAACCCTAGTCAGCTATAATTATCCGAAACTATCCCTCATTAACATTAATTAGCCCTAACATAACCCAATTAAGCCCAATTAGCCCTAATTAGGACTAATCATCACTACTCGGCACAATTAAACCCTAATTAGGACTAAATAACCCTAATTAGTCCTAATCAACCCTAATTAGCTATAATTATTCGAAACTAGCCCTCATTAACATTAATTAGCCCTAACATAACCCAATTAAGCCTAATTAGCCCTAATTAGGACTAATCATCACTACTCGGCACAATTAAACCCTAATTAGTCATAATCAACCCTAATTAGCTATAATTATCCGAAACTAGCCCTCATTAACATTAATTAGCCCTAACATAACCCAATTAAGCCTAATTAGCCCTAATTAGGACTAATCAGCACTACTCGGCACAATTAAACCCTAATTAGGACTACATAACTCTAATTAGTCCTAATCAACCCTAGTCAGCTATAATTATCCGAAACTATCCCTCATTAACATTAATTAGCCCTAACATAACCCAATTAAGCCCAATTAGCCCTAATTAGGACTAATCATCACTACTCGGCACAATTAAACCCTAATTAGGACTAAATAACCCTAATTAGTCCTAATCAAGCCTAATCAGCTATAATTAATAATCGTAATTAACCCAGTTAGCCCTAATTAGCCCTTGTACATCCCATAATTACTCCACGGCCCAGAGATGGTTCAATTACTCGTTGTTTACAAACCCTGCCTTCTTTATATTAATTGTTGTTTTGAGAAGTCCATTGGCAACGAGATGGTTCAACTCGTTGCCAACGAGTTCTATTTAATGTGGAATTGATAACATATGCAACGATCATTCTGCAGTTTTGATATTTCGAAAAGATTCTTGCATATCTTATCAATTTCTGAACACATGCATGCATAGAAACCCTTAGTTCCCGTTCAAAGGTACTCATTACAAAGTAATGCCTTGTAATGAGCCTTTGGATGTCCAGTTTGGACAGTTTGGAAAAGCTAATTGTTTATAAAACAGTATTTTGACTCATGCTTTATGTTCTATGTCGTGGATATTTGGTACACGTTCTCGTGTGTTTCTCCGGGTGCATACAGATCTGGTGTTCTAACATCCGTCAAACCTTCCTGAGCAAGGTTAGATGAATGTTAGAACACCTAATCGATGTGGTGTACTTGGAGAAATGGGGAGGTGCTGCCGAATTTTCCACAGACATCGGACTAAGCATGAGTTATTCACTGTTTTATAAACATGTGCTTTTCTGAATGGGATAGGACCACTACCTGTTCAAGAGTGGAGGGGAAATATGTAGACATGTTGTAACATTCATGCATTCATATTTACATCGGCAATGCCTAATCACTGGTCATTATTGAAGGTGGTATACAGTACGATAATTCAGTCGTCATGTCAGTCGATCGAAGTTGGATGAAAAGGAAGAATGCTGAAGATTTTGAGTGTCGCGTTGACGAATTTCTCGACTTCGCTTATGCGCATCCTGCACATGTTGACCTTGATAAGATAAGGTGTCCGTGCGGTAGATGTGAGTTGTTGCACTGGAGAAAAAGAATTGAAGTAAAATGGCATCTTCGTCGGTACGGTTTTATGGGTGGATACACAAGGTGGACGCAGCACGGGGAAACGATAGTATTGTCGTCCAACCTGGCTAGTCAAACTGAAGTTAGGGAGGAGGCACGATATGATTTCCGAGATATGATTATGGATGCTGGGCATGCTAATGTTGACTGGGGTAACGACAGTCCACAACCGCCGAACGAGGGGGCTCATCAGTTTTATGAGTTGTTGAGAGCTGCGGAAGAGCCGCTGTGGGATGGAGCTCCGAAACACACACGGCTGTCTGCGGTTAGTAGGTTATTACAGTTGAAATCAGACCACGGGCTGAGTGAGAAAGGTTTTAACGAGTTTGTTACCTTCATCAAAGAAATACTGCCCGAAAGTGAAAAGCTACCGCCGTCGTACTATGACGCGAAGAAGATGATGAGGAAACTTGGGTTGAGCTATGACCGGATAGATGCGTGCAATAACGATTGTGTATTATTCTGGAAAGAGAATAAGGATTTGTCATTATGTCCAGTATGTGATCATTCGAGGTACAAACCGGACAAAGGGAAGAAGAAAAACATTGCATGGAAGATATTGCGATATTTCCCGGTCACACCACGGCTTCAGAGAATGTACTACTCCTCCAGTACGGCTGAACATATGAGGGCTCACCGTGAGACTCGCAGCAACGATGCCGATGTGCTGACACACCCAGCTGATGGAGAGGCGTGGAAGGAGTTTGACCGCAGGCATCCAGTCTTTGCTCAGGAAGTTCGGAATGTTAGACTTGGTCTGGCAACCGATGGGTTCAACCCTTTCGGTCAGTCTACCACGCCTTACTCCTGTTGGCCTGTTATTATTGTCCCTTACAACCTTCCACCAGGCATGTGCATGAAGAAGCCGTATATGTTCTTGTCGTTGCTTATTCCGGGGCCGAAGAGTCCCGGTAAGGACATAGATGTGTATTTAAGGCCGTTGATTGATGAGTTAAAACAGTTATGGAATCATGGAGTCGAAACATATGATGCATCCCTTAAACAAAATTTTCAGATGAGGGCTGCTTTGATGTGGACTATACATGATTTCCCCGCATTGGGAATGACGTGTGGCTGGAGCACACATGGGAAGCTAGCATGCCCTGCTTGTATGGGCGTGAACCCCGGTCATACGTTAAAGCACGGCGGAAAGGCCTCGTGGTTCGGATGTCACCGTAAGCTTTTGCCACCGGGCCATCAGTTTCGTAGGCAGAAGGATAAATTTGACGGGACAATCGAGCGTGAGGTTGTCACACTGGACTACCCATCTGGTGAAGAAGTACTCTCACACCTGGAGGCACTTGATACTGACATACCACACGGTAAGGGTGTGCCGGATCAGAAGATTGCAGGGTTCGGGAAAGAGCACAACTGGAGAAAATTTTGTATCTTCTGGGAGTTAGCCTACTGGAGGACGCTCGTTATCCGAAACAACATGGATGTGATGCATATTGAGAAGAACGTTTTTGATAATGTGTTCAACACAGTGATGAATGTCAAGGGCAAATCGAAAGATCACCTTAAAGCGAGAAGGGATCTACAACAGTTGGGTGTACGCCGTGAATTGCATCCTCGGACAGTCAGTGGGAGGACCATACTTCCGAAAGCACCTTACTGTCTAGACAAGAAACAAGTGGAGAAGGTCTGTCAGTGGGTTAAGAATTTGAAGCTTCCGGATGGGTTTGCGTCCAACATATCTCGTTGTTGCAATGTATCGGAATGCAAGTTCCAAGGGATGAAGAGTCACGACTGCCACGTATTCATGGAGAGATTCATTCCTATTGCCTTCCGGGGACTGTTGCCACGGGTTGTTTGCGAGAATTTGACTGGATTATCTCTTTTCTTTCGGGTTATGTGGTCTTCTACGATCCGGGTGAGTAACATGGAAGTGCTTGAGAAGAACATTGTGGTGACGATTTGCAAGCTGGAGAAAATCTTTCCACCTTCGTTCTTTGATTCAGATG
>JAVXUO010000893.1:0-16558 GCA_033065855.1 Escallonia rubra | reverse complement strand
CAATTGACTACACCACCTAGAGTGAATCAACCCATACTCAACAACCCCCATACTCAACAACCCCCATACTCAACAACCCCCATACTCAAAGGTTAACTAGGGGATTTTTTGATGAAAGGAGGAGGAAGGGCTTATGCTACTGGTGTGACGAAGCTTTCACCCCAGCGCACAACTGTAAACACAAGCAGTTGTCAATGTTGGTCACGGATGAGGAAGAACCTGAAGAACCCCCTCCAAAGTATGATGAGGAGGTAGGAGACCTTCAAGACAAGATAATTGAAGGGAAGGAAGAGAAAATTGAGATTACTGTCAATGCTATGACAGGAAGTGCTTCTCAAAGTACTTTCAAATTATGGGGTCTGCATGGGAAGAAGACTTTTTTTATTCTTATTGACACGGGGTCAACACATAACTTCATTGACCCTGTTTCACCAGAAAAACTAAGGAGTGTCATCACCCCATCTAAATCTATGATGGTAATGGTAGCTGATCGAAATAGATTCACTAGTGAGTCAATAAGCAGGAACTTTTCATGGACTATGCAAGGGACTGAATTCAATGCAGATTTAATGCTCTTACCATTAGGTGGTTGTGACTGTGTATTGGGACTGGAGTGGTTGAGAAGCTTGGGGCAGGTGCAATTTGATTTTGAAGCCATGACCATGACTCTAACAAGGGCAGGGTCCCAAATCACTCTCAAGGGAGGGCTAGCACCAGCTGAAATTAAATTGCTATCTGCTAAAGGTATGTACAAATACCTTACTCAAAATCCTGGAGCCTTGTTTGGTCGAGTATTTACAATTACTAGTATGCCTTCAGAACAGGACCAAGAACCTCAGTTAGTTGCATTACTACATGAATTCAATGACATTTTGTTAGGAACCCAGAGGACTACCCCCACTTAGACCTCAAGACCACCACATTCCCCTAATCCCAAATGCTCAACCAATCAGTATTAGACCTTACAGGATCCCATATGCCCAGAAAATAGAAGTTGAAAGAATTGTACATGAGATGCTAGACAGTGGAATTATTCAGCCCAGCTCATCTCCATTTGGCTCACCAGTGCTACTAGTCAAGAAGAAAGATGGATCATGGAGATTATGTGTGGACTATAGGGGATTGAATAAACTTACTATCAAGAATAAATTCCCAATCCTTGTAGTAGATGACTTGCTTGATGAATTGCATGGAGCCAGGGTATTTACAAAACTTGATTTGAGAAGTGGGTACCATCAGGTTAGAGTTCATGCTAGTGTTGTTCCCAAAACTGCTTTCACCACACACGTTGGCCACTTCGAGTTTAAAGTGATGCCATTCGGACTTACTAATGCACCAGCCACCTTTCAGTCTATCATGAACTCAATATTTCAGCCCTACCTCAGGAAATTTACCCTTGTTTTTTTTATGACATACTCATTTATAGCAAGTCATTCCCAGACCATCTACACCGTCTGACCTTGGTATTTCAAATGTTGAGAGAACATCATCTATTTGTAAAGAAATCAAAATGCGCATTTGCTGCTAAGGAAGTGGAGTATTTAGGCCATTTGATATCAGGAGAAGGGGGTGGCAGCCGATCCTAATAAAATGGAAGCCATGGTGAATTGGCCCTGCCAAAGAACCATCAAACAGTTGAGAGGGTTCTTAGGTTTGACTGGATACTATAAAAAATTCATATCACATTATGGAATCATCAGTAAACCACTGACCAGGCTTCTACAAAAGGATGGTTTCCATTGGGATACAGCTTCTACACAAGCATTCAACGACTTGAAACAAGCTATGGTGAGTACCAAGGTGTTGGCCCTGCCTAATTTCTCTAAGCCTTTTATGGACGAGGTAGATGCTAGTGATCTTGGGGTTGGTGCAGTATTGATGCAAGAAGGCAGACCACTAGCCTTTTACAGCAAGGCTTTTGGAACCAAGGCATTGTCCATGTCAACATATGAGAAGGAGTTGGTGGCTCTAGTTCAAGCAGTTATGCACTGGCATACTTATTTGAGTCTCCAATCATTTTCAGTGATGACTGATCATTGTAGCTTGAAGTACCTTTTGGGGCAAAGGGTCACTTCAATGTTACAACAAAAGTGTTTGTCAAAGTTGTTGGGTTTTGATTTTACTGTCCATTACAAAGCTGGTAGTGAAAATGGGGCTGCTGACTCTCTTTCGAGATCGCATGCAGGAAACCAAACAAAAGTGCAATGTGCAGCCATGTCTCAGGTCATACCTACATGGATTACTGAATTGCAGGACAGCTATGTTGCAGATCCATATATGCAGCACCAACAACAACTATTATTATTGGAACCCTATGCTACCTCTGAGTTTACTTATGAAAAGGGAGCTCTGAGATGCAGGGGAAAACTCTGTGTTGGGCAATCTGGAGATCTGAGGAATCAAATACTCCAAACATTACGTGCTTCGGGCATAGGGGGCACTCAGGGACAAATGCTACCTACAGAAGGGTCTCTTCCTTGTTTTTTTTTTTTTTTTTGAGGGCCGATGTCAAGACTGTGGTTAGCCAGTGTGACATCTGTCAAAGGAGTAAGCACGAACAACAAGCCTATCCTGGACTCTTACAACCATTGCCAATTCCCAACCAGTTGTGGGGAAGTATTTCCCTAGATTTCATTGATGGTCTCCCTAAGTCTGACCATAAAGACTCTATACTTGTGGTTGTTGACAGACTTTGTAAGTTTTCTCATGTTTTGACCCTAAAACACCCCTACTCAGCTGAAGGGGTGGCTCGAGTTTTCTTTGACAACATTTTTAAACTCCATGGTACCCCTGACAACATCATAAGTGACAGGGGAAGCATCTTTTTAAGTCAATTTTGGCAGAAATTATTTTCTCTATTAGGTGTTCAATTGAAAATGAGTACTGCATATCATCCCCAATCTGATGGCCAGACTGAAAGAGTCAACCAGTGTCTTGAAACCTACTTGCGGTGCTTTTGTGGGAGCAAGCCAAAAACTTGGTCTAGATGGGTCACATTGGCTGAATACCGGTACAACACTACATATCATACCTCATTGAAGATGACCCCTTTCCAAGCTCTTTATAGATATGCTCCTAAGCTTCTCAATTTACAAAGTCTCGAGAGTACTCACATTGAATCAGTGGATTCTTACTTAGCAGAACGGAGCAGGGTCTTAAGTCTATTGAAGGACAACCTAGTAATGGCACAGGAAATAATGAAATTCTATGGCAGACAAGCATAGATCGGAGAGGTCATTCGAAGTTGGAACTATGGTCTACTTGAAGCTTCAGCCATACAGGCAGCAGAGCTTAGCTTTGAGGAATAACCTGAAGCTGTCTCCAAAGTATTATGGACCCTATCAAATAATAGCCAAAATTGGTCAGGTGGCTTATCAATTGGCACTCCATCCTCATTCCCAAATCCATCCAGTGTTTCATGTTTCGTTGTTAAAGATTGCTGTGGGAAAATAGGTCAAGGCTACTACTGAACTACCCCCACTCTCTCCAGAATGTCAGCTACTCTTGGACCTTGTTGCTGTTTTGAATAGAAGGATTGTCAAGAAGGGCAGCACTTATGCATCGCAGGTCCTAGTGAGCTGGTCAAACATTCCAGAAGAAGAGTCAACCTGGGAAGACTGGGATGAACTTAAGGCAAAATTTCCTGACTTTGCTGCTCAGGAAGAGGCGCGACCTAAAGGGGGTGGGAATGTCATGGACATCCCCAACAGGCCTCTCAGAATCGGGATCAAAAGGCACCAGCAACCACTGCAACAGGAAGATGTCCAAGGAGCTCAAGATCAATTGTTCAGTACCAAGGCGCGTGAGTCTCACGCTCCAGCTGGCACCAGCAGCTTGGGCGCGTGAGGAAGAGAAGCTGAGGAGTCTTACAGTTATGATTAGTCAGCTCAGATTTCCATAATGATTTAGAGATAAATAAGAGATCTTTGGAGCATCATTAAGGCATTTGTTAGTCTTAATTACCAGCATCAGTGTCTGGGTTAGTTCATTAGTGACTCAGTGATTGTTACTTAAATTCCAAATTCTGTTGCAATTAGTTAGCACCGAGGAGTTAGAGAAGAGTGGTATTCAGTTGTAACAACCTCTCCATATATGAGAGAGGTTCATGACAGTGAGGAGGTATGAAAATTGATTTGAAATGAAAATTCTCTGCTCCTCCTAACTTCTTCTCCAAACCATTCTTTATCCTTCTTCATCTCATCTTCCAAATTCATCAGAATCATAGCTGAGAGACCAGCTGATTCTGACAATTGGTATCCAGAGCCGTAAGGTCCTTCGTCCCAAAGGTCCACCTGAAAACTTTACATTCATACACCACAGAAACCATTACCTGAGAACACCATGGGTTACAATACCCGGCAAGTCCACGAACAGAGCCAACTAGATGAGCACGTAAGCCTCATGGAGGCACAATTTGCCGATCATTTTGGTAATATTGATAAACAACTCTTTGTGCTGAAAGAAACGGTTTCCAAAATTCCAGATTTGAAGACGGCAGTAGACCAAATGAAGATGGAACTGCCGGGAGTGAGACATTCACTCGCTGAGCTACACCAGATGTTACAGCACCTGATCAACTCCAATGAAGGGGAGAGTGCAAACAACAGGAAAACCAGGGAGTCAAAAGAACCCGAGTCATCACATAAAGAGTATTTCTAAACAACAAATGGTAATCTCTTTTCCAAATTACCTAAACTGGAATTTCCAAAATTTATGGGTGAAGATTCTTATGGCTGGGTGAGGAAAGCTGAGCGTTTCTTTGAGTTTAATCCAGTTGAGGAGCGTAACAAAGTCAATTTTGCTTCGATACATTTTGAGGGCCAGGAAGAGCATTGGTTTGGGGCTTACATAAAAACCAAAGAAAGAGTGTTGTGGCCAGAATTTGTTAAGGATGTGCACTCCAGGTTTGCAAAACTGTTCAAAGAAAGTGTGGTAGGAGAGTTTCATAAGCTCATGCAACAAACTTCTGTTGAGGCATATTACAATGACTTTGAAACAATTCGATCTATGATGGTGGGTGAAGGTTGTAAGCTGGAAGAATAGTACTTCACTCAGAGTTTTATAAGTGGCCTAAAGGAAGAAATTAGGCTATAGGTGGAAAAGTTTGAAACTAGTGACCTGTCTAGGGCCATTTTTCTTGCTAGAAAACATGAAGCCAGCATGCAACAATCCTGGCATGCACCCAGGACTTCTACCAGCCCCAGTGTACCCAGCTCAAATTCCAATTATCCCCTGCCTAAACCACAGACCAACACAAATTCATGGAAGCCTAAACCAGTCCCTAGCCCAACAACCACTGTCTATCCTCAGAACCAATTGACTACACCACCTAGAGTGAATCAACCCATACTCAACAACCCCCATACTCAAAGGTTAACTAGGGGATTTTTTGATGAAAGGAGGAGGAAGGGCTTATGCTACTGGTGTGACGAAGCTTTCACCCCAGCGCACAACTGTAAACACAAGCAGTTGTCAATGTTGGTCACGGATGAGGAAGAACCTGAAGAACCCCCTCCAAAGTATGATGAGGAGGAAGGAGACCTTCAAGACAAGATAAATGAAGGGAAGGAAGAGAAAATTGAGATTACAGTCAATGCTATGACAGGAAGTGCTTCTCAAAGTACTTTCAAATTATGGGGTCTGCATGGGAAGAAGACTTTTTTTATTCTTATTGACACGGGGTCAACACATAACTTCATTGACCCTGTTTCACCAGAAAAACTAAGGAGTGTCATCACCCCATCTAAACCTATGATGGTAATGGTAGCTGATCGAAATAGACTCACTAGTGAGTCAATAAGCAGGAACTTTTCATGGACTATGCAAGGGACTGAATTCAATGCAGATTTAATGCTCTTACCATTAGGTGGCTGTGACTGTGTATTGGGACTGGAGTGGTTGAGAAGCTTGGGGCAGGTGCAATTTGATTTTGAAGCCATGACCATGACTCTAACAAGGGCAGGGTCCCAAATCACTCTCAAGGGAGGGCTAGCACCAGCTGAAATTAAATTGCTATCTGCTAAAGGTATGTACAAATACCTTACTCAAAATCCTGGAGCCTTGTTTGGTCGAGTATTTACAATTACTAGTATGCCTTCAGAACAGGACCAAGAACCTCAGTTAGTTGCATTACTACATGAATTCAATGACATTTTGTTAGGAACCCAGAGGACTACCCCCACTTAGACCTCAAGACCACCACATTCCCCTAATCCCAAATGCTCAACCAATCAGTATTAGACCTTACAGGATCCCATATGCCCAGAAAACAGAAGTTGAAAGAATTGTACATGAGATGCTAGACAGTGGAATTATTCAGCCCAGCTCATCTCCATTTGGCTCACCAGTGCTACTAGTCAAGAAGAAAGATGGATCATGGAGATTATGTGTGGACTATAGGGGATTGAATAAACTTACTATCAAGAATAAATTCCCAATCCCTGTAGTAGATGACTTGCTTGATGAATTGCATGGAGCCAGGGTATTTACAAAACTTGATTTGAGAAGTGGGTACCATCAGGTTAGAGTTCATGCTAGTGTTGTTCCCAAAACTGCTTTCACCACACACGTTGGCCACTTCGAGTTTAAAGTGATCCCATTCGGACTTACTAATGCACCAGCCACCTTTCAGTCTATCATGAACTCAATATTTCAGCCCTACCTCAGGAAATTTACCCTTGTTTTTTTTATGACATACTCATTTATAGCAAGTCATTCCCAGACCATCTACACCGTCTGACCTTGGTATTTCAAATGTTGAGAGAAGATAAATGAAGGGAAGGAAGAACCTGAAGAACCCCCTCCAAAGTATGATGAGGAGGTAGGAGACCCTCAAGACAAGATAAATGAAGGGAAGGAAGAGAAAATTGAGATTACTGTCAATGCTATGACAGGAAGTGCTTCTCAAAGTACTTTCAAATTATGGGGTCTGCATGGGAAGAAGACTTTTTTTATTCTTATTGACACGGGGTCAACACATAACTTCATTGACCCTGTTTCACCAGAAAAACTAAGGAGTGTCATCACCCCATCTAAACCTATGATGGTAATGGTAGCTGATCGAAATAGACTCACTAGTGAGTCAATAAGCAGGAACTTTTCATGGACTATGCAAGGGACTGAATTCAATGCAGATTTAATGCTCTTACCATTAGGTGGCTGTGACTGTGTATTGGGACTGGAGTGGTTGAGAAGCTTGGGGCAGGTGCAATTTGATTTTGAAGCCATGACCATGACTCTAACAAGGTGTTCCCAACCTATTCTGGTCATACCCAAGGGCCCAATATGAGTCCTATTTCACGCGAACACGTCGACATTGTCAACGGTCAATTTTCCATCGCATCAAACCTGTTAGCGCCCATGCGCCCAAGACACGTGTTTTTTCTCGTTCCGCGCGCTTCGTGCGTGACTTAGACATTTTATTTCGCATCGACGTCACTAACGCTAACGCGATCGTCACACCGAGACCATCCGAACACCTTTTCATCAAAAATATCGGCCGACGGCGCATTTGGAGAAACGGGGTCAAGGGGGAAAATGGCCTTGGCCAATCCCAGGGGGTCGGCCTCGGCCTTCCCCAGGCCATAGGGGTCGGCCTCCTGGGGGGCTTGGCCTTGGCCACTTTCCCCCGGTGGTTCACCCCTTTCCCGCATACCCCTTTTTCGTACTTCTTTCCCCTCGTACGCTCCATACGTAACCTTGGCACCTCGTCCGCTATATGGGTATGGTTCTTGGCAACGCACTCGTCATAACGTAACTTCCGGATTCATCATTGCTTATCAAAACACCTACCGACGGCGCACCCGAAGTTCGCAAAAGGAGAAGTGACCTTGGGCTCCGAAAATGGAAGACAACCATTTGGCCTTCGCCAACCCCAGGGGGTCGGCCTCGGCCTTCCCCAGGCCATGGGGGTCGGCCTCGGCCTCCTGGAGGGTTTGGCCTCGGCCATTTTCCCCCCGTGGTTCACCCCTCCGCGCAAACCCATTTTCGGCATAATATGTACCCGGCACCAAGTATTGCTCCGCGACGTTCGTCGCCGCGCCCTCGCGCCATCGTCATGATACGTGCCCCCGGCACCAAGTATTGCTCCACGACGTTCGTCGCCGCGCCCACGCGCCATCGTCATGATACGTGCCCCCGGCACCAAGTATTGCTCCGCGACGTTCGTCGCCGCGCCCTCGCGCCATCGTCATGATACGTGCCCCCGGCACCAAGTATTGCCCCGCGACGTTCGTTGTCGCGCCCTCGCGCCATCGTCATGATACGTTCCACCGGCACCTTACGCACTTCGCCGCGCCCATGCGCCGCGCTGCTGATACAGCCGTGCCCCCAGGCTCTCCGTCACACTACCGTGCCCCCGGCACCATAAGCACTTTGTCGCGCCCATGCGCCACCATTGACACCAACGTGCCCCCGGCACCTCACGCACTCTGTCGCGCCCATGCGCCACCATTGACACAAACATGCCCTCGGCACCTTACGCACTTCATCGCGCCCATGCGCCGCGCCATTGACATAGACGTGCCCCCGGCACCTTACTCACTTCATCGCGCCCATGCGCCACAATCATGTCATCATGCCCCCGGGCACCACACTCATTCATCACACCATGTGCACCTTGCCTTGGTCATGGAACATGCTTCAACCCACTCTCCGGAGTGTACATCATCCGCGGGGATAGGCGACTCCTCCGGGACACTATCTCTGCCAGGGAGCTCTTCAACTCCCCTTCCGCCAGGTAGACGGCTCCTCCGGGATGCTACCTCAGCCAGTCGGGTAGTCGGCTCCTCCGGGATGCTACCTTGACATGCTCCGAGTGCTCCGGCACAAGGACTCACCCGCGGGGATAGGCGACTCCTCCGGGACACTATCTCTGCCAGGGAGCTCTTCAACTCCCCTTCCGCCAGGTAGACGGCTCCTCCGGGATGCTACCTCGGCCAGTCGGCTCCTCCGGGATGCTACCTTGACATGCTCCGAGTGCTCCGGCATAAGGACTCACCCGCGGGGATAGGCGACTCCTCCGGGACACTATCTCTGCCAGGGAGCTCTTCAACTCCCCTTCCGCCAGGTAGACGGCTCCTCCGGGATGCTACCTCGGCCAGTCGGGTAGACGGCTCCTCCGGGATGCTACCTTGACATGCTCCGAGTGCTCCGGCATAAGGACTCACCCGCGGGGATAGGCGACTCCTCCGGGACACTATCTCTGCCAGGGAGCTCTTCAACTCCCCTTCCGCCAGGTAGACGGCTCCTCCGGGATGCTACCTCGGCCAGTCGGGTAGACGGCTCCTCCGGGATGCTACCTTGACATGCTCCGAGTGCTCCGGCATAAGGACTCACCCGCGGGGATAGGCGACTCCTCCGGGACACTATCTCTGCCAGGGAGCTCTTCAACTCCCCTTCCGCCAGGTAGACGGCTCCTCCGGGATGCTACCTTGGCCGGCCGGGTAGACGGCTCCTCCGGGATGCTACCTTGGCCTGCGGAATAGACGACTCCTCCGGGACACTATCTCCGTCAGGGTGCCTGCGTGACTGGCCTACGTGCTCCGGCACTGGGGGCTTGCGTCGGCACCCCTAGGGACTATGACCCCCGGGTCACTCCGAGACGGGAGCAGGTCTTCGGAGGGCATCGCGCCTAGTTCACCTGGCAGTTGGGCGTCGGGTCTTCCCCACCGCTGCCAGGCCTGTGGGACTCCGCAAGGGCTTGGATTGGAGGCTAGATCAAGGGGGTTCTCTGGCCACACCGATGCGGTGGGAGCCAGTCTTTCCAGACAGACAGAGCGACGCTGTGAGGAGCAGGCCGGTTGAATATGCGATCTGACAGTCCATGGAGCACCGGCACCCGTGGACCCCCCGGTGACGTGTCACTCCCGGGGAGCGCCACGTGTCGGTTTATGACATCATCATCTCAATCTCTATAAATAGAGGTCTTGAGAATTCATTTGAGGGATGAACATTTGGACATTTTCAGAACATTTTTACTTTCTCACTCTAGAATTCTAGAGAGAGAAACATACAGCACCCTGACTCTGGACCTAAGCATCGGACTGTGACTGTCATCGTGTATTCATCCTGCGCTATCGCCCTCGCAGCACTGCCACCCTCAAGCTCTGTCTGGGAAGCCCTTGGTCTCTGCCCTTGTTCCACCCTTGCTGTCTCTCACTTTACATACTTGGAAGCTGACTCGGACTGCAGCCTTTGTGGCACCTCCACGTAAGTACGAACCCACTTTCCTTGGCATCATTTTGGCGAATCCGCTGGGGAGGTGAGCATCGTACTGCAGTCTGTCTATCTTCTGCACTCAGTCTCCATGCCTAGACAACGAAAAGCTACGAGGGCTGCCAGCCAGGGCCTTATCCACACCGTACAAGAGGAGGATCACCTCGGCGAACAAGAAGGGACTAGTGCTATGCGTCTCCAAGACCAGCCACAAACTACCGCACCTGACATACAAGTTGCAGTCAACGCGGCCATCCAGCAGTTTTCGCCCACTATAGCCACTCTCATGACAGCCATGGTGGAAATGCAAAAATCAATCCAAGTCTTGACTTCACAATCACCGATTTCCCAAAGCCTTAGAGCTCCGCACCCTGTGCCCATTACTCACCCCGTGTTATCCCAAGATCCAGGTTTGGCCCCTCCTGCTCATATCCAACCTTCAAGGCCTGGGCTAGTTTTGGACACTGCTCAGGCCCCAGTGTCGCGACCACCGCTGCCTTGGTCCTCCGGGCCGTCGACAGTAGGACTCGCGGCACCTCAGCCCCCGGCGCCACGCATTGCCCTTGCTCGAAGCACTTCGGAGACTCACGAATCAATTGAGATGGAGCCTAACCCGAACATAACTAGTCGAAACCTAAACACAAGTCATTCCCTCGGCTTACTCCAGTCGACCTTTCCTGACGACCGGCCTCCAGCAGCTGACACTACCCATGTACAAACCATGCCCCAACAAGTTGCTCACCACCACCAACCCCTCTCTACCATCGTCATCCCCTCAATGCCTCAGGTTGTACCGTCTGGGGGCTCTGGTGCTCGAATCATCACGACAGGGCACAAGCTCTCACATGCGTCGTACATCACCAAGCATGACCTTGATGCCCTTCTTCACCGTCTTAAACAGTCATCCTTACCCCACACCCCCTCTAAGCTGTCAGGCCATGCTCCCTACTCTGGCAGCCTCACTACCAAGCCTTACCCCGTCAAGTACAAGCAACCATCCTTCACATTGTTCAACGACAAAGAAGGCAACGCCCGCGAGCATCTCACCCGTTTTGCTGGCTCCCTCGAGCACTACGGGGAAGACGACACTTTGAAGCTTCGGGAATTTCACAAGTCCCTGAACGGCCTCGCCTACTCTTGGTATCATCAGATTCCTGACAGTACTATCCACTCATGGTCCGACATGGTCCAGCTCTTCCTTGACAAGTTTCACTATGAGACGGAACGTGTGACCATCGTTGACATTGCCGGGATCCGCCAGAATCCCGGGGAAGACCTCAACACCTATGTTACGCGATTTCATCACAAGTGCTTGGAGTGCACTGATTTTAGCAAAGATGAAACCCTTGTACCCATTTGCATCAAGAACATGAAGGACACCTACAGGGTCTACCTTGAAAACCTCCAGCTTCGGTCTTGGAGACATCTCAAGGAAGCTGCACGACGCACCTATGACTCGGTCGGTCCGTCAAAGACACCAAAGCCCCAACCTCATATTGCCTTGGCCACGACAATGGAAGTAGCTGGTAATGACGACAACAACCGCAAGCGTCAGTCCCAAGGAAGGGACGGGCGTCCTGACAAGAGAGGACAGCCGATGCCTGCCCCGGAATACCCGTGTGACTTGAAGACTGTTAGAGATCTCCTTGAGACATGGATCGACGACAATGCCATAACCCTGCCCAATGCCGACACTGAACCTACCCCGGAAGACTTAGCCCATCCCAACTACTACCCCTATCATCGGAAGGTCGGTCATGGCCTCAAGTGGTGCAGGGGCCTCAAGTTTGTCTTCGCTGACAAGATTGCGTCCGGAGAGCTCAAACTCTAAGTACGGGACATAAGGGCATGCCTTAGTGCATTTTCCACACTTGTAATTTTTTCGTTCATTTTGCAAGTTTCCATGTACGTCATACCCATGTATCAAGGCATGCTGCCTATCCTTCGTTATCAATGAAGTTCCATTTTCCAGACTTAGAAAATTTTCAAGTTATATTGCTCTTGCACAAGTCTCTTGATATCACCCTTCATGCCATCATCCACTCCCTTGGGGGCTTCACCCCTTCCCAATCCCTTCGACCTCACATTGCAATGACTTGGTACGTGGTGCGCGGGGTGGCTCGAGCCGCGCTACTACGGTCGCATCATCATCCTGCATTCACTTTTCCAACACTTAGAAAAAATTTCATTTTTTTCGCAACCGGTCATCGATGATCATCCTCAGTGGTCTCCCTCAGCATCCTTGTCTCAGCCCAGCACTTAGAAAAAAATTTCATTTTTTTTCGCAACCGGTGATCAATGACCACCCTCAACGGCCTCCCCTTAGCATCCTTGCCCGAACTCAAAAAAAAAAAATTTCAACACTTCATGCTCCCCACATTCATGCTCTCATCACTCTCCCTCTCACATTTTCCTCTCCTCCCTCACCATCCAACACCCCATCACAATTTCCCCACTTCATAAACAACTTCTCTCTTTCTCATGGAAAGCTTCATCTTTCTCTCATACCATTTCTCTCACTCTCATTTTGCAATGTGAAAATCTTCTTGGGGGCTCCCTCTTTAGGACTGTTCAAAAAAAAAAAAAAAATATTATTATTATTATTATTATTTTATTCGAATTCAAATTTGAATTTCAAAAAGAAAACTGACCAAACCCTACCCGCGAACCAGATGACCCGCGCGCCCGGACCGATCCGACCCGCGACCCGCGCTTCCCCTCTCTTTCTCTCTCTCTCTCTGCGCCCAGCTTCCCGACCCGAACCGAACCATCCGACCCAAACCCAACCCGCGTCATTCACCAAACCCTAAACCTAATTTCACATCTCTCCACCCGTGGCACCCCGCCGCCGCTGCCGCCGCCACCTTCTCCCCCTTCTTTCCCCTTCCTTTCCCCCTCCATCTTCCTCATCACTCTCCCCCTCGGCCTCGGCCTCCCCACCCCCTCCCCTTCACCGCCGCCGACCTTCGGCCTCGCCCCCCTACTCTCTCTCCTCCCCTCTCCCCTCTTCTCCTTCCCCTCGCCCACCCGCGGCCACCCGCCGCCGCCGCCCCCCTCTTCCCCTCCCCTTCCCCTTTTCTTCCATGGCCAACCCAACCTCGGCCTCCCCACGCCCTCCCCTAGGCCGACCCCAACCTCCTCCCATAGGCCAACCCCGACCCCGCTCCCCTCCATCCCTCCTTCCACCCTCGGCCTCGCTCCTTCACCCACCACCGCCGCCCCCTCGGCCTCGGCCTCCATCCATCTCCTTCCCCCTCCTCTTCTCTTCCCCCCGCCCCTAGCCCACCACAAGCTCGGCCTCGGCCTTGGCCAAGGGGCCTTGGTCGGCCGGCCTTCGCTCTCCATCCCCATACCCTCTCCCCATCCTTTCCCCATGGCCGAACCTCCCTCCTCATTCCACCTTCACCCACATTCAACCTTCACCTTTAACACATGACCATCCATCCTCCATGCCCACTACGGCCTCCATCAACCAAAGTCATCCACTTCGGCCTATAAACATTTACCCAGCGACCGAGCCCCGACATCCAAGGCTAAGCAATTCAAAAAAAAAAAAAAATTTTTTTTTTTTTTGCTTACAACATCGATCGCCTTCCATTGCTCGCGCCCTTGCGCCCGTCGTGGACTGCCCCTGCATCGCGACGCCCGACCGCGCCTTTGTCGCGCCCCTCGTCCCGACGTCCCTGACATCAACATATTTGACCGACGCGCATTGCTTGTGCCTATGCGCCCGTCGCGGACTGCCCCCGCATCGCGACGTCCGGCCGCGCCCTTGTCGCGCCCCTCATGACAATGTCCCTCGACATCAACGCCCTTGGTAGGTGGTGCGCGAGATAGCTCGAACCATTTACTCTTATTCATTGCCCAATGCTCGTCGCCAACGCCCGTGCGCCGTCTCCGCGACGCTTGTCGCCCATTCCCCGGGTGACGTCTCCGCGACATTCGTCGTCCGTTGCCCGGTTGCCGTTTACATGCTCGCGCCCCTGCGCCCTATCATCGTGCCTTTGTCTTAACCCCCAATCATTCCAAGCTTTCGTATGTGGTGCACGAGGTGGCTCGAGCCACCTACTCTTCATCATCATGCATTAACAACGTCAACAACTCGTCGGCCAAACAACATCAAAATCTTGCTAAGTGTTTATGCGTGCGGTGCCCGCTCGGGTTGCCCCTCCGTGCACACCACACGCAGGGGGCTTATGTTCCTAACCTATTCTGGTCATACCCAAGGGCCCAATAGGAGTCCTATTTCACGCGAACACGTCGACATTGTCAACGGTCAATTTTCCAACGCATCAAACCTGTTAGCGCCCACGCGCCCAAGACACGTGTTTTTTCTCGTTCCGCGTGCTTCGTGCGTGACTTAGACATTTTATTTCGCATCGACGTCACTAACGCTAACGCGATCGTCACACCGAGACCATCCGAACACCTTTTCATCAAAAATATCGGCCGACGGGGCATTTGGAGAAACGGGGTCAAGGGGGAAAATGGCCTTGGCCAATCCCAGGGGGTCGGCCTCGGCCTTCCCCAGGCCATAGGGGTCGGCCTCGGCCTTCCCCAGGCCATAGGGGTCGGCCTCCTGGGGGGCTTGGCCTTGGCCACTTTCCCCCGGTGGTTCACCCCTTTCCCGCATACCCCTTTTTCGTACTTCTTTCCCCTTGTACGCTCCATACGTAACCTTGGTACCTCGTCCGCTATGTGGGTATGGTTCTTGGCAACGCACTCGTCATAACGTAACTTCCGGATTCATCATTGCTTATCAAAACACCTACCGACGGCGCACTCGAAGTTCGCAAAAGGAGAAGTGACCTTGGGCTCCGAAAATGGAAGACAACCATTTGGCCTTGGCCAACCCCAGGGGGTCGGCCTCGGCCTTCCCCAGGCCATGGGGGTCGGCCTCGGCCTCCTGGAGGGCTTGGCCTCGGCCACTTTCCCCCGGTGGTTCACCCCTCCGCGCAAACCCATTTTCGGCATAATACGTACCCGGCACCAAGTATTGCTCCGCGACGTTCGTCGCCGCGCCCTCGCGCCATCGTCATGATACGTGCCCCCGGCACCAAGTATTGCTCCGCGACGTCCGTCGCCGCGCCCTCGCGCCATCGTCATGATACGTGCCCCCGGCACCAAGTATTGCTCTGCGACGTTCGTCGCCGCGCCCTCGCGCCATCGTCATGATACGTGCCCCCGGCACCAAGTATCCCCCCGCGACGTTCGTCGCCGCGCCCTCGCGCCATCGTCATGATACGTGCCCCCGGCACCAAGTATTGCTCCGCGACGTTCGTCGCCGCGCCCTCGCGCCATCGTCATGATACGTGCCCCCGGCCCACACTATTGCCCCGCGACGTTCGTTGTCGCGCCCTCGCGCCATCGTCATGATACGTTCCACCGGCACCTTACGCACTTCGCCGCGCCCATGCGCCGCGCCGCTGATACAGCCGTGCCCCCAGGCTCTCTGTCACACTACCGTGCCCCCGGCACCATAAGCACTTTGTCGCGCCCATGCGCCACCATTGACACCAACATGCCCCCGGCACCTTACGCACTCTATCGCGCCCATGCGCCACCATTGACACAAACATGCCCTCGGCACCTTACGCACTTTATCGCGCCCATGCGCCGCGCCATTGACATAGACGTTCCCCCGGCACCTTACTCACTTCATCGCGCCCATGCGCCACAATCATGTCATCATGCCCCCGGGCACCACAGTCATTCATCACACCATGCGCACCTTGCCTTGGTCATGGAACATGCTTCAACCCACTCTCCGGAGTGTACATCATCCGCGGGGATAGGCGACTCCTCCGGGACACTATCTCTGCCAGGGAGCTCTTCAACTCCCCTTCCGCCAGGTAGACGGCTCCTCCGGGATGCTACCTCGGCCAGTCGGGTAGTCGGCTCCTCCGGGATGCTACCTTGACATGCTCTGAGTGCTCCGGCACAAGGACTCACCCGCGGGGATAGGCGACTCCTCCGGGACACTATCTCTGCCAGGGAGCTCTTCAACTCCCCTTCCGCCAGGTAGACGGCTCCTCCGGGATACTACCTCGGCCAGTCGGGTAGACGGCTCCTCCGGGATGCTACCTTGACATGCTCCGAGTGCTCTGGCATAAGGACTCACCCGCGGGGATAGGCGACTCCTCCGGGACACTATCTCTGCCAGGGAGCTCTTCAACTCCCCTTCCGCCCAGGTAGCTCGGTCTTCCTGGATGCTACCTTGACATGCTCCGAGTGCTCCGGCATAAGGACTCACCCGCGGGGATAGGCGACTCCTCCGGGACACTATCTCTGCCAGGGAGCTCTTCGACTCCCCTTCCGCCAGGTAGACGGCTCCTCCGGGATG
>JAVXUO010000570.1:0-40669 GCA_033065855.1 Escallonia rubra | reverse complement strand
TTCGGACTTACTAATGCACCAGCCACCTTTCAGTCTATCATGAACTCAATATTTCAGCCCTACCTCAGGAAATTTACCCTTGTTTTTTTTATGACATACTCATTTATAGCAAGTCATTCCCAGACCATCTACACCGTCTGACCTTGGTATTTCAAATGTTGAGAGAAGATAAATGAAGGGAAGGAAGAACCTGAAGAACCCCCTCCAAAGTATGATGAGGAGGTAGGAGACCCTCAAGACAAGATAAATGAAGGGAAGGAAGAGAAAATTGAGATTACTGTCAATGCTATGACAGGAAGTGCTTCTCAAAGTACTTTCAAATTATGGGGTCTGCATGGGAAGAAGACTTTTTTTATTCTTATTGACACGGGGTCAACACATAACTTCATTGACCCTGTTTCACCAGAAAAACTAAGGAGTGTCATCACCCCATCTAAACCTATGATGGTAATGGTAGCTGATCGAAATAGACTCACTAGTGAGTCAATAAGCAGGAACTTTTCATGGACTATGCAAGGGACTGAATTCAATGCAGATTTAATGCTCTTACCATTAGGTGGCTGTGACTGTGTATTGGGACTGGAGTGGTTGAGAAGCTTGGGGCAGGTGCAATTTGATTTTGAAGCCATGACCATGACTCTAACAAGGTGTTCCCAACCTATTCTGGTCATACCCAAGGGCCCAATATGAGTCCTATTTCACGCGAACACGTCGACATTGTCAACGGTCAATTTTCCATCGCATCAAACCTGTTAGCGCCCATGCGCCCAAGACACGTGTTTTTTCTCGTTCCGCGCGCTTCGTGCGTGACTTAGACATTTTATTTCGCATCGACGTCACTAACGCTAACGCGATCGTCACACCGAGACCATCCGAACACCTTTTCATCAAAAATATCGGCCGACGGCGCATTTGGAGAAACGGGGTCAAGGGGGAAAATGGCCTTGGCCAATCCCAGGGGGTCGGCCTCGGCCTTCCCCAGGCCATAGGGGTCGGCCTCCTGGGGGGCTTGGCCTTGGCCACTTTCCCCCGGTGGTTCACCCCTTTCCCGCATACCCCTTTTTCGTACTTCTTTCCCCTCGTACGCTCCATACGTAACCTTGGCACCTCGTCCGCTATGTGGGTATGGTTCTTGGCAACGCACTCGTCATAACGTAACTTCCGGATTCATCATTGCTTATCAAAACACCTACCGACGGCGCACCCGAAGTTCGCAAAAGGAGAAGTGACCTTGGGCTCCGAAAATGGAAGACAACCATTTGGCCTTGGCCAACCCCAGGGGGTCGGCCTCGGCCTTCCCCAGGCCATGGGGGTCGGCCTCGGCCTCCTGGAGGGCTTGGCCTCGGCCATTTTCCCCGGTGGTTCACCCCTCCGCGCAAACCCATTTTCGGCATGATATGTACCCGGCACCAAGTATTGCTCCGCGACGTTCGTCGCCGCGCCCTCGCGCCATCGTCATGATACGTGCCCCCGGCACCAAGTATTGCTCCACGACGTTCGTCGCCGCGCCCACGCGCCATCGTCATGATACGTGCCCCCGGCACCAAGTATTGCTCCGCGACGTTCGTCGCCGCGCCCTCGCGCCATCGTCATGATACGTGCCCCCGGCACCAAGTATTGCCCCGCGACGTTCGTTGTCGCGCCCTCGCGCCATCGTCATGATACGTTCCACCGGCACCTTACGCACTTCGCCGCGCCCATGCGCCGCGCTGCTGATACAGCCGTGCCCCCAGGCTCTCCGTCACACTACCGTGCCCCCGGCACCATAAGCACTTTGTCGCGCCCATGCGCCACCATTGACACCAACGTGCCCCCGGCACCTCACGCACTCTGTCGCGCCCATGCGCCACCATTGACACAAACATGCCCTCGGCACCTTACGCACTTCATCGCGCCCATGCGCCGCGCCATTGACATAGACGTGCCCCCGGCACCTTACTCACTTCATCGCGCCCATGCGCCACAATCATGTCATCATGCCCCCGGGCACCACACTCATTCATCACACCATGCGCACCTTGCCTTGGTCATGGAACATGCTTCAACCCACTCTCCGGAGTGTACATCATCCGCGGGGATAGGCGACTCCTCCGGGACACTATCTCTGCCAGGGAGCTCTTCAACTCCCCTTCCGCCAGGTAGACGGCTCCTCCGGGATGCTACCTCGGCCAGTCGGGTAGTCGGCTCCTCCGGGATGCTACCTTGACATGCTCCGAGTGCTCCGGCACAAGGACTCACCCGCGGGGATAGGCGACTCCTCCGGGACACTATCTCTGCCAGGGAGCTCTTCAACTCCCCTTCCGCCAGGTAGACGGCTCCTCCGGGATGCTACCTCGGCCAGTCGGCTCCTCCGGGATGCTACCTTGACATGCTCCGAGTGCTCCGGCATAAGGACTCACCCGCGGGGATAGGCGACTCCTCCGGGACACTATCTCTGCCAGGGAGCTCTTCAACTCCCCTTCCGCCAGGTAGACGGCTCCTCCGGGATGCTACCTCGGCCAGTCGGGTAGACGGCTCCTCCGGGATGCTACCTTGACATGCTCCGAGTGCTCCGGCATAAGGACTCACCCGCGGGGATAGGCGACTCCTCCGGGACACTATCTCTGCCAGGGAGCTCTTCAACTCCCCTTCCGCCAGGTAGACGGCTCCTCCGGGATGCTACCTCGGCCAGTCGGGTAGACGGCTCCTCCGGGATGCTACCTTGACATGCTCCGAGTGCTCCGGCATAAGGACTCACCCGCGGGGATAGGCGACTCCTCCGGGACACTATCTCTGCCAGGGAGCTCTTCAACTCCCCTTCCGCCAGGTAGACGGCTCCTCCGGGATGCTACCTTGGCCGGCCGGGTAGACGGCTCCTCCGGGATGCTACCTTGGCCTGCGGAATAGACGACTCCTCCGGGACACTATCTCCGTCAGGGTGCCTGCGTGACTGGCCTACGTGCTCCGGCACTGGGGGCTTGCGTCGGCACCCCTAGGGACTATGACCCCCGGGTCACTCCGAGACGGGAGCAGGTCTTCGGAGGGCATCGCGCCTAGTTCACCTGGCAGTTGGGCGTCGGGTCTTCCCCACCGCTGTCAGGCCTGTGGGACTCCGCAAGGGCTTGGATTGGAGGCTAGATCAAGGGGGTTCTCTGGCCACACCGATGCGGTGGGAGCCAGTCTTTCCAGACAGACAGAGCGACGCTGTGAGGAGCAGGCCGGTTGAATATGCGATCTGACAGTCCATGGAGCACCGGCACTAGTGGACCCCCCGGTGACGTGTCACTCCAGGGGAGCGCCACGTGTCGGTTTATGACATCATCATCTCAATCTCTATAAATAGAGGTCTTGAGAATTCATTTGAGGGATGAACATTTGGACATTTTCAGAACATATTTCACTCTCACTCTAGTCTAGAGAGAAACATACAGCACCCTGACTCTGGACCTAAGCATCGGACTGTGACTGTCATCGTGTATTCATCCTGCGCTATCGCCCTCGCAGCACTGCCACCCTCAAGCTCTGTCTTGGAAGCCCTTGGTCTCTGCCCTTGTTCCACCCTTGCTGTCTCTCACTTTACATACTTGGAAGCTGACTCGGACTGCAGCCTTTGTGGCACCTCCACGTAAGTACGAACCCGCTTTCCTTGGCATCATTTTGGCGAATCCGCTGGGGAGGTGAGCATCGTACTGCAGTCTGTCTATCTTCTGCACTCAGTCTCCATGCCTAGACAACGAAAAGCTACGAGGGCTGCCAGCCAGGGCCTTATCCACACCGTACAAGAGGAGGATCACCTCGGCGAACAAGAAGGGACTAGTGCTATGCGTCTCCAAGACCAGCCACAAACTACCGCACCTGACATACAAGTTGCAGTCAACGCGGCCATCCAGCAGTTTTCGCCCACTATAGCCACTCTCATGACAGCCATGGTGGAAATGCAAAAATCAATCCAAGTCTTGACTTCACAATCACCGATTTCCCAAAGCCTTAGAGCTCCGCACCCTGTGCCCATTACTCACCCCGTGTTATCCCAAGATCCAGGTTTGGCCCCTCCTGCTCATATCCAACCTTCAAGGCCTGGGCTAGTTTTGGACACTGCTCAGGCCCCAGTGTCGCGACCACCGCTGCCTTGGTCCTCCGGGCCGTCGACAGTAGGACTCGCGGCACCTCAGCCCCCGGCGCCACGCATTGCCCTTGCTCGAAGCACTTCGGAGACTCACGAATCAATTGAGATGGAGCCTAACCCGAACATAACTAGTCGAAACCTAAACACAAGTCATTCCCTCGGCTTACTCCAGTCGACCTTTCCTGACGACCGGCCTCCAGCAGCTGACACTACCCATGTACAAACCATGCCCCAACAAGTTGCTCACCACCACCAACCCCTCTCTACCATCGTCATCCCCTCAATGCCTCAGGTTGTACCGTCTGGGGGCTCTGGTGCTCGAATCATCACGACAGGGCACAAGCCCTCACATGCGTCGTACATCACCAAGCATGACCTTGATGCCCTTCTTCACCGTCTTAAACAGTCATCCTTACCCCACACCCCCTCTAAGCTGTCAGGCCATGCTCCCTACTCTGGCAGCCTCACTACCAAGCCTTACCCCGTCAAGTACAAGCAACCATCCTTCACATTGTTCAACGACAAAGAAGGCAACGCCCGCGAGCATCTCACCCGTTTTGCTGGCTCCCTCGAGCACTACGGGGAAGACGACACTTTGAAGCTTCGGGAATTTCACAAGTCCCTGAACGGCCTCGCCTACTCTTGGTATCATCAGATTCCTGACAGTACTATCCACTCATGGTCCGACATGGTCCAGCTCTTCCTTGACAAGTTTCACTATGAGACGGAACGTGTGACCATCGTTGACATTGCCGGGATCCGCCAGAATCCCGGGGAAGACCTCAACACCTATGTTACGCGATTTCATCACAAGTGCTTGGAGTGCACTGATTTTAGCAAAGATGAAACCCTTGTACCCATTTGCATCAAGAACATGAAGGACACCTACAGGGTCTACCTTGAAAACCTCCAGCTTCGGTCTTGGAGACATCTCAAGGAAGCTGCACGACGCACCTATGACTCGGTCGGTCCGTCAAAGACACCAAAGCCCCAACCTCATATTGCCTTGGCCACGACAATGGAAGTAGCTGGTAATGACGACAACAACCGCAAGCGTCAGTCCCAAGGAAGGGACGGGCGTCCTGACAAGAGAGGACAGCCGATGCCTGCCCCGGAATACCCGTGTGACTTGAAGACTGTTAGAGATCTCCTTGAGACATGGATCGACGACAATGCCATAACCCTGCCCAATGCCGACACTGAACCTACCCCGGAAGACTTAGCCCATCCCAACTACTACCCCTATCATCGGAAGGTCGGTCATGGCCTCAAGTGGTGCAGGGGCCTCAAGTTTGTCTTCGCTGACAAGATTGCGTCCGGAGAGCTCAAACTCTAAGTACGGGACATAAGGGCATGCCTTAGTGCATTTTCCACACTTGTAATTTTTTCGTTCATTTTGCAAGTTTCCATGTACGTCATACCCATGTATCAAGGCATGCTGCCTATCCTTCGTTATCAATGAAGTTCCATTTTCCAGACTTAGAAAATTTTCAAGTTATATTGCTCTTGCACAAGTCTCTTGATATCACCCTTCATGCCATCATCCACTCCCTTGGGGGCTTCACCCCTTCCCAATCCCTTCGACCTCACATTGCAATGACTTGGTACGTGGTGCGCGGGGTGGCTCGAGCCGCGCTACTACGGTCGCATCATCATCCTGCATTCACTTTTCCAACACTTAGAAAAAATTTCATTTTTTTCGCAACCGGTCATCGATGATCATCCTCAGTGGTCTCCCTCAGCATCCTTGTCTCAGCCCAGCACTTAGAAAAAAATTTCATTTTTTTTCGCAACCGGTGATCAATGACCACCCTCAACGGCCTCCCCTTAGCATCCTTGCCCGAAAAAAAAAAAAAAAAATTTCAACACTTCATGCTCCCCACATTCATGCTCTCATCACTCTCCCTCTCACATTTTCCTCTCCTCCCTCACCATCCAACACCCCATCACAATTTCCCCACTTCATAAACAACTTCTCTCTTTCTCATGGAAAGCTTCATCTTTCTCTCATACCATTTCTCTCACTCTCATTTTGCAATGTGAAAATCTTCTTGGGGGCTCCCTCTTTAGGACTGTTCAAAAAAAAAAAAAATTATTATTATTATTATTATTATTTTATTCGAATTCAAATTTGAATTTCAAAAAGAAAACTGACCAAACCCTACCCGCGAACCAGATGACCCGCGCGCCCGGACCGATCCGACCCGCGACCCGCGCTTCCCCTCTCTTTCTCTCTCTCTCTCTGCGCCCAGCTTCCCGACCCGAACCGAACCATCCGACCCAAACCCAACCCGCGTCATTCACCAAACCCTAAACCTAATTTCACATCTCTCCACCCGTGGCACCCCGCCGCCGCTGCCGCCGCCACCTTCTCCCCCTTCTTTCCCCTTCCTTCCCCTCCATCTTCCTCATCACTCTCCCCCTCGGCCTCGGCCTCCCCACCCCCTCCTTCACCGCCGCCGACCTTCGGCCTCGCCCCCCTACTCTCTCTTCCCCTCTCCCCTCTTCTCCTTCCCCTCGCCCACCCGCGGCCACCCGCCGCCGCCGCCCCTCTTCCCCTTCCCTTCCCCTTTTCTTCCATGGCCAACCCAACCTCGGCCTCCCCACGCCCTCCCCTAGGCCGACCCCAACCTCCTCCCATAGGCCAACCCCGACCCCGCTCCCCTCCATCCCTCCTTCCACCCTCGGCCTCGCTCCTTCACCCACCACCGCCGCCCCCTCGGCCTCGGCCTCCATCCATCTCCTTCCCCCTCCTCTTCTCTTCCCCCCCGCCCCTAGCCCACCACAAGCTCGGCCTCGGCCTTGGCCAAGGGGCCTTGGTCGGCCGGCCTTCGCTCTCCATCCCCATACCCTCTCCCCATCCTTTCCCCATGGCCGAACCTCCCTCCTCATTCCACCTTCACCCACATTCAACCTTCACCTTTAACACATGACCATCCATCCTCCATGCCCACTACGGCCTCCATCAACCAAAGTCATCCACTTCGGCCTATAAACATTTACCCAGCGACCGAGCCCCGACATCCAAGGCCAAGCAATTCAAATTTTTTTTTTTTGCTTGCAACATCGATCGCCTTCCATTGCTCGCGCCCTTGCGCCCGTCGTGGACTGCCCCTGCATCGCGACGCCCGACCGCGCCTTTGTCGCGCCCCTCGTCCCGACGTCCCTGACATCAACATATTTGACCGACGCGCATTGCTTGTGCCTATGCGCCCGTCGCGGACTGCCCCCGCATCGCGACGTCCGGCCGCGCCCTTGTCGCGCCCCTCATGACAATGTCCCTCGACATCAACGCCCTTGGTAGGTGGTGCGCGAGATAGCTCGAACCATTTACTCTTATTCATTGCCCAATGCTCGTCGCCAACGCCCGTGCGCCGTCTCCGCGACGCTTGTCGCCCATTCCCGGGTGACGTCTCCGCGACATTCGTCGTCCGTTGCCCGGTTGCCGTTTACATGCTCGCGCCCCTGCGCCCTATCATCGTGCCTTTGTCTTAACCCCCAATCATTCCAAGCTTTCGTATGTGGTGCACGAGGTGGCTCGAGCCACCTACTCTTCATCATCATGCATTAACAACGTCAACAACTCGTCGGCCAAACAACATCAAAATCTTGCTAAGTGTTTATGCGTGCGGTGCCCGCTCGGGTTGCCCCTCCGTGCACACCACACGCAGGGGGCTTATGTTCCTAACCTATTCTGGTCATACCCAAGGGCCCAATAGGAGTCCTATTTCACGCGAACACGTCGACATTGTCAACGGTCAATTTTCCAACGCATCAAACCTGTTAGCGCCCACGCGCCCAAGACACGTGTTTTTTCTCGTTCCGCGTGCTTCGTGCGTGACTTAGACATTTTATTTCGCATCGACGTCACTAACGCTAACGCGATCGTCACACCGAGACCATCCGAACACCTTTTCATCAAAAATATCGGCCGACGGGGCATTTGGAGAAACGGGGTCAAGGGGGAAAATGGCCTTGGCCAATCCCAGGGGGTCGGCCTCGGCCTTCCCCAGGCCATAGGGGTCGGCCTCGGCCTTCCCCAGGCCATAGGGGTCGGCCTCCTGGGGGGCTTGGCCTTGGCCACTTTCCCCCGGTGGTTCACCCCTTTCCCGCATACCCCTTTTTCGTACTTCTTTCCCCTCGTACGCTCTCAATACGACCTTGGTACCTCGTCCGCTATGTGGGTATGGTTCTTGGCAACGTACTCGTCATAACGTAACTTCCGGATTCATCATTGCTTATCAAAACACCTACCGACGGCGCACTCGAAGTTCGCAAAAGGAGAAGTGACCTTGGGCTCCGAAAATGGAAGACAACCATTTGGCCTTGGCCAACCCCAGGGGTCGGCCTCGGCCTTCCCCAGGCCATAGGCCTCGGCCTCCTGGAGGGCTTGGCCTCGGCCACTTTCCCCCGGTGGTTCACCCCTCCGCGCAAACCCATTTTCGGCATAATACGTACCCGGCACCAAGTATTGCTCCGCGACGTTCGTCGCCGCGCCCTCGCGCCATCGTCATGATACGTGCCCCGGCACCAAGTATTGCTCCGCGACGTTCGTCGCCGCGCCCGCGCGCCATCGTCATGATACGTGCCCCCGGCACCAAGTATTGCTCCGCGACGTTCGTCGCCGCGCCCTCGCGCCATCGTCATGATACGTGCCCCCGGCACCAAGTATTCCTCCGCGACGTTCGTCGCCGCGCCCTCGCGCCATCGTCATGATACGTGCCCCCGGCACCAAGTATTGCTCCGCGACGTTCGTCGCCGCGCCCTCGCGCCATCGTCATGATACGTGCCCCCGGCACCAAGTATTGCCCCGCGACGTTCGTTGTCGCGCCCTCGCGCCATCGTCATGATACGTTCCACCGGCACCTTACGCACTTCGCCGCGCCCATGCGCCGCGCCGCTGATACAGCCGTGCCCCCAGGCTCTCTGTCACACTACCGTGCCCCCGGCACCATAAGCACTTTGTCGCGCCCATGCGCCACCATTGACACCAACGTGCCCCCGGCACCTTACGCACTCTATCGCGCCCATGCGCCACCATTGACACAAACATGCCCTCGGCACCTTACGCACTTTATCGCGCCCATGCGCCGCGCCATTGACATAGACGTTCCCCCGGCACCTTACTCACTTCATCGCGCCCATGCGCCACAATCATGTCATCATGCCCCCGGGCACCACAGTCATTCATCACACCATGCGCACCTTGCCTTGGTCATGGAACATGCTTCAACCCACTCTCCGGAGTGTACATCATCCGCGGGGATAGGCGACTCCTCCGGGACACTATCTCTGCCAGGGAGCTCTTCAACTCCCCTTCCGCCAGGTAGACGGCTCCTCCGGGATGCTACCTCGGCCAGTCGGGTAGTCGGCTCCTCCGGGATGCTACCTTGACATGCTCTGAGTGCTCCGGCACAAGGACTCACCCGCGGGGATAGGCGACTCCTCCGGGACACTATCTCTGCCAGGGAGCTCTTCAACTCCCCTTCCGCCAGGTAGACGGCTCCTCCGGGATACTACCTCGGCCAGTCGGGTAGACGGCTCCTCCGGGATGCTACCTTGACATGCTCCGAGTGCTCTGGCATAAGGACTCACCCGCGGGGATAGGCGACTCCTCCGGGACACTATCTCTGCCAGGGAGCTCTTCAACTCCCCTTCCGCCAGGTAGCCGGCTCCTCCGGGATGCTACCTTGACATGCTCCGAGTGCTCCGGCATAAGGACTCACCCGCGGGGATAGACGACTCCTCCGGGACACTATCTCTGCCAGGGAGCTCTTCAACTCCCCTTCCGCCAGGTAGACGGCTCCTCCGGGATGCTACCTCGGCCAGTCGGGTAGTCGGCTCCTCCGGGATGCTACCTTGACATGCTCTGAGTGCTCCGGCACAAGGACTCACCCGCGGGGATAGGCGACTCCTCCGGGACACTATCTCTGCCAGGGAGCTCTTCAACTCCCCTTCCGCCAGGTGGACGGCTCCTCCGGGATACTACCTCGGCCAGTCGGGTAGACGGCTCCTCCGGGATGCTACCTTGACATGCTCCGAGTGCTCTGGCATAAGGACTCACCCGCGGGGATAGGCGACTCCTCCGGGACACTATCTCTGCCAGGGAGCTCTTCAACTCCCCTTCCGCCAGGTAGCCGGCTCCTCCGGGATGCTACCTTGACATGCTCCGAGTGCTCCGGCATAAGGACTCACCCGCGGGGATAGACGACTCCTCCGGGACACTATCTCTGCCAGGGAGCTCTTCAACTCCCCTTCCGCCAGGTAGACGGCTCCTCCGGGATGCTACCTCGGCCAGTCGGGTAGACGGCTCCTCCGGGATGCTACCTTGACATGCTCCGAGTGCTCCGGCATAAGGACTCACCCGCGGGGATAGGCGACTCCTCCGGGACACTATCTCTGCCAGGGAGCTCTTCAACTCCCCTTCCGCCAGGTAGCCGGCTCCTCCGGGATGCTACCTCGGCCAGTCAGGTAGACGGCTCCTCCGGGATGCTACCTTGACATGGTCCGAGTGCTCCGGCATAAGGACTCACCCGCGGGGATAGACGACTCCTCCGGGACACTATCTCTGCCAGGGAGCTCTTCAACTCCCCTTCCGCCAGGTAGACGGCTCCTCCGGGATGCTACCTCGGCCAGTCGGGTAGACGGCTCCTCCGGGATGCTACCTTGACATGCTCCGAGTGCTCCGGCATAAGGACTCACCCGCGGGGATAGGCGACTCCTCCGGGACACTATCTCTGCCAGGGAGCTCTTCAACTCCCCTTCCGCCAGGTAGACGGCTCCTCCGGGATGCTACCTTGGCCGGCCGGGTAGACGGCTCCTCCGGGATGCTACCTTGGCCTGCGGAATAGACGACTCCTCCGGGACACTATCTCCGTCAGGGTGCCTGCGTGACTGGCCTACGTGCTCCGGCACTGGGGGCTTGCGTCGGCACCCCTAGGGACTATGACCCCCGGGTCACTTCGAGACGGGAGCAGGTCTTCGGAGGGCATCGCGCCTAGTTCACCTGGCAGTTGGGCGTCGGGTCTTCCCCACCGCTGTCAGGCCTGTGGGACTCCGCAAGGGCTTGGATTGGAGGCTAGATCAAGGGGGTTCTCTGGCCACACCAATGCGGTGGGAGCCAGTCCTTCCAGACAGACAGAGCGACGCTGTGAGGAGCAGGCCGATTGAATATGCGATCTGACAGTCCATGGAGCACTGGCACTAGTGGACCCCCCGGTGACGTGTCACTCCAGGGGAGCGCCACGTGTCGGTTTATGACATCATCATCTCAATCTCTATAAATAGAGGTCTTGAGAATTCATTTGAGGGATGAACATTTGGACATTTTCAGAACATTTTCACTTTCTCACTCTAGAATTCTAGAGAGAGAAACATACAGCACCCTGACTCTGGACCTAAGCATCAGACTTTGACTGTCATCGTGTATTCATCCTGCGCTATCGCCCTCGCAGCACTGCCACCCTCAAGCTCTGTCTTGGAAGCCCTTGGTCTCTGCCCTTGTTCCACCCTTCCTGTCTCTCACTTTACATACTTGGAAGCTGACTCGGACTGCAGCCTTTGTGGCACCTCCACGTAAGTACGAACCCGCTTTCCTTGGCATCACAAGGGCAGGGTCCCAAATCACTCTCAAGGGAGGGCTAGCACCAGCTGAAATTAAATTGCTATCTGCTAAAGGTATGTACAAATACCTTACTCAAAATCCTGGAGCCTTGTTTGGTCGAGTATTTACAATTACTAGTATGCCTTCAGAACAGGACCAAGAACCTCAGTTAGTTGCATTACTACATGAATTCAATGACATTTTGTTAGGAACCCAGAGGACTACCCCCACTTAGACCTCAAGACCACCACATTCCCCTAATCCCAAATGCTCAACCAATCAGTATTAGACCTTACAGGATCCCATATGCCCAGAAAACAGAAGTTGAAAGAATTGTACATGAGATGCTAGACAGTGGAATTATTCAGCCCAGCTCATCTCCATTTGGCTCACCAGTGCTACTAGTCAAGAAGAAAGATGGATCATGGAGATTATGTGTGGACTATAGGGGATTGAATAAACTTACTATCAAGAATAAATTCCCAATCCCTGTAGTAGATGACTTGCTTGATGAATTGCATGGAGCCAGGGTATTTACAAAACTTGATTTGAGAAGTGGGTACCATCAGGTTAGAGTTCATGCTAGTGTTGTTCCCAAAACTGCTTTCACCACACACGTTGGCCACTTCGAGTTTAAAGTGATGCCATTCAGACTTACTAATGCACCAGCCACCTTTCAGTCTGTGTCTCGAACACAAGCTTTTCGATCATTATTAACGGGGAATCAAATGGTTTCTTTCGGGGTAGGCGTGGTATTAGGCAGGGGGATCCGATGTCCCCCTACCTTTTTGTTATTTGCATGGATGTTCTTGCTGGGATGTTGCAGAGACTAGTAGTTGGTAGTCAGTTTCGCTACCACTGGAGGTGCCAAAAGGATGGTATATTCCAGCTTGCCTTTGCAGACGATCTCATGCTTTTTTGTCGGGGTGACCTTCCTTCGGTTCAGGTCTTGAAACATGGCCTCTCTGTATTCCAGCAGTTCTCGGGACTTGTTCCCAATCCGAATAAGAGCCATGTTTTTTTCTTTGGTGTTGAGCCTTGTACCAAGGCTTTGATCTCTTCTTGTCTTGGCTTTCTCGAGGGAGAGCTCCCTATGCGATATCTGGGAGTCCCTCTGATCTCCACTTGTTTGCGGAAAGAGGACTGTCAGCCTCTTCTGGACCGCATCGTGAAGAAAGTCAAGCATTGGACTTGTAACTACTTGTCGTATGGTAGGGTCCAACTGATTAGATCAGTTTTGTTCTCTATCCAAGTGTACTGGGCTTCAGTTTTTATCCTTCCAAAGAAAGTGATTCTAGATATGGAGATGATTTTTCGAGCTTTCCTTTGGAAGGGTACGGGACTTTGTACTACGGGAGCCAAGGTGGCTTGGGCTGATGTTTGTTGTCCTGAGGTTGAGGGTGGCCTGGGTATTAAGCAGATTGAGGTGTGGAATTTTGCTGCCATCTCTAGGCACATTTGGTCCATCATATCTTTCAGGTCAGACTCCCTTTGGCCGCGGTGGGTCAAGTCCAATATTCTAATAGGAAGGAGTTTTTGGGAGGTCTCGTGCCCCAGTGATTGTAGCTGGTCTTGGCGTAAGATTCTCATGGTTAGGGATATGATTCGCTCTTTCCCTCGGTATATTGTTGGGGATGGTAGAAGAATCTCTCTGTGGTTTGATTGGTGGCACCCGATTGGCCCTATCATCCCTACCCTTTCTGGTAGGATTATTTCTGACTCGGGTCTGGATAGGCGAGCGAGAGTTTCTAATGTGATTCTTGGCTCATCGTGGTGCTGGCCTTTGTCCAATACCCTTGAGCTCATGGAGTTGCGCGAGAGTACCCCTAGCTCTTTTCGTCCTGCCCCGGATATGCCTGATAGGATTGTATGGACGGTTAGTGGTTCTGGGGATTTCTCCATTGCGAGTACGTGGGATGCCCTTCGTCATAAGCGGCCGCTTGTTAGATGGGCATGCTTACTGTCGTGTAAGTGGCGTGTTCCACGTCATAATTTCGTCTTATGGTTGGCCATTAGGGAGAGGTTAAGTACGCAGGATAGGCTTTTTGCTTTTCATGTCATTCCTAGTATGAGCTGTGTTTTCTGTCGCATTCCTTTTGAGTCCCATGATCATCTATTTTTTAACTGCCCTTTCACGTTCAGATTATGGTCTATTATTCAAAACAAATGCAATTTTAACTGGCCTATGTTGAGTTGGCAGGGTATGGTTGATCGAGCTTCTTCTGAGTGGCAGGGCCCTGGATTCCCGGCATCGGTCTGTCGGATAGCGTTTGCGGCGTTGGATCTATATCTGGCGAGAGCTGGAAGAAGAGTACTTCCCTCAGAGACTTATAAGTGGCCTAAAGGAAGAAATTAGGCTATAGGTGGAAAAGTTTGAAACAGTGATCCTGTCTAGGCCATTTTCTTGTAGAAAAATGAAGCCAATACCCTGGCTGCAACCAGGACTTCTACCAGCCCCAGTGTACCCAGCTCAAATTCCAATTATCCCCTGCCTAAACCACAGACCAACACAAATTCATGGAAAAATAAAACAGTCCCGAGCCCAACAACCACTGTCTACACTCATAACCAATTGACTACACCACCTAGAGTGAATCAACCACTACTAAACAACCCCCTCCAGGTTCTAGTGGATTTTTTGATCTGGTTAGGAAGGGCTTTGTACTGGTGTGACGAAGCTTTCAAGTGCACAACTGTACACAACCTTTTCAATGTTGGTCCGGATGTGGCAAGAACCCCCCCAGTATTAGGTTTTCAAGACAAGCTAAATTGGGAAGAAAGAATTGAGTTTTGTTTTTGTTTTCCTGGGGTCTGCATGGGAAGAAGACTTTTTTTATTCTTATTGACACGGGGTCAACACATAACTTCATTGACCCTGTTTCACCAGAAAAACTAAGGAGTGTCATCACCCCATCTAAACCTATGATGGTAATGGTAGCTGATCGAAATAGACTCACTAGTGAGTTAATAAGCAGGAACTTTTCATGGACTATGCAAGGGACTGAATTCAATGCAGATTTAATGCTCTTACCATTAGGTGGCTGTGACTGTGTATTGGGACTGGAGTGGTTGAGAAGCTTGGGGCAGGTGCAATTTGATTTTGAAGCCATGACCATGACTCTAACAAGGGCAGGGTCCCAAATCACTCTCAAGGGAGGGCTAGCACCAGCTGAAATTAAATTGCTATCTGCTAAAGGTATGTACAAATACCTTACTCAAAATCCTGGAGCCTTGTTTGGTCGAGTATTTACAATTACTAGTATGCCTTCAGAACAGGACCAAGAACCTCAGTTAGTTGCATTACTACATGAATTCAATGACATTTTGTTAGGAACCCAGAGGACTACCCCCACTTAGACCTCAAGACCACCACATTCCCCTAATCCCAAATGCTCAACCAATCAGTATTAGACCTTACAGGATCCCATATGCCCAGAAAACAGAAGTTGAAAGAATTGTACATGAGATGCTAGACAGTGGAATTATTCAGCCCAGCTCATCTCCATTTGGCTCACCAGTGCTACTAGTCAAGAAGAAAGATGGATCATGGAGATTATGTGTGGACTATAGGGGATTGAATAAACTTACTATCAAGAATAAATTCCCAATCCCTGTAGTAGATGACTTGCTTGATGAATTGCATGGAGCCAGGGTATTTACAAAACTTGATTTGAGAAGTGGGTACCATCAGGTTAGAGTTCATGCTAGTGTTGTTCCCAAAACTGCTTTCACCACACACGTTGGCCACTTCGAGTTTAAAGTGATGCCATTTGGACTTACTAATGCACCAGCCACCTTTCAGTCTATCACGAACTCAATATTTCAGCCCTACCTCAGGAAATTTACCCTTGTTTTTTTTATGACATACTCATTTATAGCAAGTCATTCCCAGACCATCTACACCATCTGACCTTGGTATTTCAAATGTTGAGAGAACATCATCTATTTGTAAAGAAATCAAAATGCGCATTTGCTGCTAAGGAAGTGGAGTATTTAGGCCATTTGATATCAGGAGAAGGGGGTGGCAGCCGATCCTAATAAAATTGAAGCCATGGTGAATTGGCCCTGCCAAAGAACCATCAAACAGTTGAGAGGGTTCTTAGGTTTGACTGGATACTATAAAAAATTCATATCACATTATGGAATCATCAGTAAACCACTGACCAGGCTTCTACAAAAGGATGGTTTCCATTGGGATACAGCTTCTACACAAGCATTCAACGACTTGAAACAAGCTATGGTGAGTACCAAGGTGTTGGCCCTGCCTAATTTCTCTAAGCCTTTTATGGACGAGGTAGATGCTAGTGATCTTGGGGTTGGTGCAGTATTGATGCAAGAAGGCAGACCACTAGCCTTTTACAGCAAGGCTTTTGGAACCAAGGCATTGTCCATGTCAACATATGAGAAGGAGTTGGTGGCTCTAGTTCAAGCAGTTATGCACTGGCATACTTATTTGAGTCTCCAATCATTTTCAGTGATGACTGATCACTGTAGCTTGAAGTACCTTTTGGGGCAAAGGGTCACTTCAATGTTACAACAAAAGTGTTTGTCAAAGTTGTTGGGTTTTGATTTTACTGTCCATTACAAAGCTGGTAGTGAAAATGGGGCTGCTGACTCTCTTTCGAGATCGCATGCAGGAAACCAAACAAAAGTGCAATGTGCAGCCATGTCTCAGGTCATACCTACATGGATTACTGAATTGCAGGACAGCTATTTTGCAGATCCATATATGCAGCACCAACAGCAACTATTATTATTGGAACCCTATGCTACCTCTGAGTTTACTTATGAAAAGGGAGCTCTGAGATGCAGGGGAAAACTCTGTGTTGGGCAATCTGGAGATCTGAGGAATCAAATACTCCAAACATTACGTGCTTCGGGCATAGGGGGCACTCAGGGACAAATGCTACCTACAGAAGGGTCTCTTCCTTGTTTTTTTGGCCAAGTTTGAGGGCCGATGTCAAGACTGTGGTTAGCCAGTGTGACATCTGTCAAAGGAGTAAGCACGAACAACAAGCCTATCCTGGACTCTTACAACCATTGCCAATTCCCAACCAGGTGTGGGGAAGTATTTCCCTAGATTTCATTGATGGTCTCCCTAAGTCTGACCATAAAGACTCTATACTTGTGGTTGTTGACAGACTTAGTAAGTTTTCTCATGTTTTGACCCTTAAACACCCCTACTCAGCTGAACGGGTGGCTCGAGTTTTCTTTGACAACATTTTTAAACTCCATGGTACCCCTGACAACATCGTAAGTGACAGGGGAAGCATCTTTTTAAGTCAATTTTGGCAGAAATTATTTTCTCTATTAGGTGTTCAATTGAAAATGAGTACTGCATATCATCCCCAATCTGATGGCCAGACTGAAAGAGCCAACCAGTGTCTTGAAACCTACTTGCGGTGCTTTTGTGGGAGCAAGCCAAAAACTTGGTCTAGATGGGTCACATTGGCTGAATACCGGCACAACACTACATATCATACCTCATTGAAGATGACCCCTTTCCAAGCCCTTTATGGATATGCTCCTAAGCTTCTCAATTTACAAAGTCTCGAGAGTACTCACATTGAATCAGTGGATTCTTACTTAGCAGAACGGAGCAGGGTCTTAAGTCTATTGAAGGACAACCTAGTAATGGCACAGGAAATAATGAAATTCTGTGGCAGACAAGCATAGATCGGAGAGGTCATTCGAAGTTGGAACTATGGTCTACTTGAAGCTTCAACCATACAGGCAGCAGAGCTTAGCTTTGAGGAATAACCTGAAGCTGTCTCCAAAGTATTATGGACCCTATCAAATAATAGCCAAAATTGGTCAGGTGGCTTATCAATTGGCACTCCATCCTCATTCCCAAATCCATCCAGTGTTTCATGTTTCGTTGTTAAAGATTGCTGTGGGAAAATAGGTCAAGGCTACTACTGAACTACCCCCACTCTCTCCAGAATGTCAGCTACTCTTGGACCCTGTTGCTGTTTTGAATAGAAGGATTGTCAAGAAGGGCAGCACTCATGCATCGCAGGTCCTAGTGAGCTGGTCAAACATTCCAGAAGAAGAGTCAACCTGGGAAGACTGGGATGAACTTAAGGCAAAATTTCCTGACTTTGCTGCTCAGGAAGAGGCGCGACCTAAAGGGGGTGGGAATGTCATGGACATCCCCAACAGGCCTCTCAGAATCGGGATCAAAAGGCACCAGCAACCACTGCAACAGGAAGATGTCCAAGGAGCTCAAGATCAATTGTTCAGTAACAAGGCGCGTGAGTCTCACACTCCAGCTGGCACCAGCAGCTTGGGCGCGTGAGGAAGAGAAGCTGAGGAGTCTTACAGTTATGATTAGTCAGCTCAGATCTCCATAATGATTTAGACATAAATAAGAGATCTTTGGAGCATCATTAAGGCATTTGTTAGTCTTAATTACCAGCATCAGTGTCTGGGTTAGTTCATTAGTGACTCAGTGATTGTTACTTAAATTCCAAATTCTGTTGCAATTAGTTAGCACCGAGGAGTTAGAGAAGAGTGGTATTCAGTTGTAACAACCTCTCCATATATGAGAGAGGTTCATGACAGTGAGGAGGTATGAAAATTGATTTGAAATGAAAATTCTCTGCTCCTCCTAACTTCTTCTCCAAACCATTCTTGATCCTTCTTCATCTCATCTTCCAAATTCATCAGAATCATAGCTGAGAGACCAGCTGATTCTGACAATTGGTATCCAGAGCCGTAAGGTCCTTCGTCCCAAAGGTCCACGTGAAAACTTTACATTCATACACCACAGAAACCATTACCTGAGAACACCATGGGTTACAATACCCGGCAAGTCCACAAACAGAGCCAACTAGATGAGCACGTAAGCCTCATGGAGGCGCAATTTGCCGATCATTTTGGTAATATTGATAAACAACTCTTTGTGCCGAAAGAAACGGTTTCCAAAATTCCAGATTTGAAGACGGCAGTAGACCAAATGAAGATGGAACTGCCGGGAGTGAGACATTCACTCGCTGAGCTACACCAGATGTTACAGCACCTGATCAACTCCAATGAAGGGGAGAGTGCAAACAACAGGAAAACCAGGGAGTCAAAAGAACCCGAGTCATCACATAAAGAGTATTTCTAAACAACAAATGGTAATCTCTTTTCCAAATTACCTAAACTGGAATTTCCAAAATTTATGGGTTAAGATTCTTATGGCTGGGTGAGGAAAGCTGAGCGTTTCTTTGAGTTTAATCCAGTTGAGGAGCGTAACAAAGTCAATTTTGCTTCGATACATTTTGAGGGCCAGGCAGAGCATTGGTTTGGGGCTTACATAAAAACCAAAGAAAGAGTGTTGTGGCCAGAATTTGTTAAGGATGTGCACTCCAGGTTTGCAAAACTGTTCAAAGAAAGTGTGGTAGGAGAGTTTCATAAGCTCATGCAACAAACTTCTGTTGAGGCATATTACAATGACTTTGAAACAATTCGATCTATGATGGTGGGTGAAGGTTGTAAGCTGGAAGAAGAGTACTTCACTCAGAGTTTTATAAGTGGCCTAAAGGAAGAAATTAGGCTATAGGTGGAAAAGTTTGAAACTAGTGACCTGTCTAGGGCCATTTTTCTTGCTAGAAAACATGAAGCCAGCATGCAACAATCCTGGCATGCACCCAGGACTTCTACCAGCCCCAGTGTACCCAGCTCAAATTCCAATTATCCCCTGCCTAAACCACAGACCAACACAAATTCATGGAAGCCTAAACCAGTCCCTAGCCCAACAACCACTGTCTATCCTCAGAACCAATTGACTACACCACCTAGAGTGAATCAACCCATACTCAACAACCCCCATACTCAAAGGTTAACTAGGGGATTTTTTGATGAAAGGAGGAGGAAGGGCTTATGCTACTGGTGTGACGAAGCTTTCACCCCAGCGCACAACTGTAAACACAAGCAGTTGTCAATGTTGGTCACGGATGAGGAAGAACCTGAAGAACCCCCTCCAAAGTATGATGAGGAGGTAGGAGACCTTCAAGACAAGATAAATGAAGGGAAGGAAGAGAAAATTGAGATTACTGTCAATGCTATGACAGGAAGTGCTTCTCAAAGTACTTTCAAATTATGGGGTCTGCATGGGAAGAAGACTTTTTTTATTCTTATTGACACGGGGTCAACACATAACTTCATTGACCCTGTTTCACCAGAAAAACTAAGGAGTGTCATCACCCCATCTAAACCTATGATGGTAATGGTAGCTGATCGAAATAGACTCACTAGTGAGTTAATAAGCAGGAACTTTTCATGGACTATGCAAGGGACTGAATTCAATGCAGATTTAATGCTCTTACCATTAGGTGGCTGTGACTGTGTATTGGGACTGGAGTGGTTGAGAAGCTTGGGGCAGGTGCAATTTGATTTTGAAGCCATGACCATGACTCTAACAAGGGCAGGGTCCCAAATCACTCTCAAGGGAGGGCTAGCACCAGCTGAAATTAAATTGCTATCTGCTAAAGGTATGTACAAATACCTTACTCAAAATCCTGGAGCCTTGTTTGGTCGAGTATTTACAATTACTAGTATGCCTTCAGAACAGGACCAAGAACCTCAGTTAGTTGCATTACTACATGAATTCAATGACATTTTGTTAGGAACCCAGAGGACTACCCCCACTTAGACCTCAAGACCACCACATTCCCCTAATCCCAAATGCTCAACCAATCAGTATTAGACCTTACAGGATCCCATATGCCCAGAAAACAGAAGTTGAAAGAATTGTACATGAGATGCTAGACAGTGGAATTATTCAGCCCAGCTCATCTCCATTTGGCTCACCAGTGCTACTAGTCAAGAAGAAAGATGGATCATGGAGATTATGTGTGGACTATAGGGGATTGAATAAACTTACTATCAAGAATAAATTCCCAATCCCTGTAGTAGATGACTTGCTTGATGAATTGCATGGAGCCAGGGTATTTACAAAACTTGATTTGAGAAGTGGGTACCATCAGGTTAGAGTTCATGCTAGTGTTGTTCCCAAAACTGCTTTCACCACACACGTTGGCCACTTCGAGTTTAAAGTGATGCCATTTGGACTTACTAATGCACCAGCCACCTTTCAGTCTATCACGAACTCAATATTTCAGCCCTACCTCAGGAAATTTACCCTTGTTTTTTTTATGACATACTCATTTATAGCAAGTCATTCCCAGACCATCTACACCATCTGACCTTGGTATTTCAAATGTTGAGAGAACATCATCTATTTGTAAAGAAATCAAAATGCGCATTTGCTGCTAAGGAAGTGGAGTATTTAGGCCATTTGATATCAGGAGAAGGGGGTGGCAGCCGATCCTAATAAAATTGAAGCCATGGTGAATTGGCCCTGCCAAAGAACCATCAAACAGTTGAGAGGGTTCTTAGGTTTGACTGGATACTATAAAAAATTCATATCACATTATGGAATCATCAGTAAACCACTGACCAGGCTTCTACAAAAGGATGGTTTCCATTGGGATACAGCTTCTACACAAGCATTCAACGACTTGAAACAAGCTATGGTGAGTACCAAGGTGTTGGCCCTGCCTAATTTCTCTAAGCCTTTTATGGACGAGGTAGATGCTAGTGATCTTGGGGTTGGTGCAGTATTGATGCAAGAAGGCAGACCACTAGCCTTTTACAGCAAGGCTTTTGGAACCAAGGCATTGTCCATGTCAACATATGAGAAGGAGTTGGTGGCTCTAGTTCAAGCAGTTATGCACTGGCATACTTATTTGAGTCTCCAATCATTTTCAGTGATGACTGATCACTGTAGCTTGAAGTACCTTTTGGGGCAAAGGGTCACTTCAATGTTACAACAAAAGTGTTTGTCAAAGTTGTTGGGTTTTGATTTTACTGTCCATTACAAAGCTGGTAGTGAAAATGGGGCTGCTGACTCTCTTTCGAGATCGCATGCAGGAAACCAAACAAAAGTGCAATGTGCAGCCATGTCTCAGGTCATACCTACATGGATTACTGAATTGCAGGACAGCTATTTTGCAGATCCATATATGCAGCACCAACAGCAACTATTATTATTGGAACCCTATGCTACCTCTGAGTTTACTTATGAAAAGGGAGCTCTGAGATGCAGGGGAAAACTCTGTGTTGGGCAATCTGGAGATCTGAGGAATCAAATACTCCAAACATTACGTGCTTCGGGCATAGGGGGCACTCAGGGACAAATGCTACCTACAGAAGGGTCTCTTCCTTGTTTTTTTGGCCAAGTTTGAGGGCCGATGTCAAGACTGTGGTTAGCCAGTGTGACATCTGTCAAAGGAGTAAGCACGAACAACAAGCCTATCCTGGACTCTTACAACCATTGCCAATTCCCAACCAGGTGTGGGGAAGTATTTCCCTAGATTTCATTGATGGTCTCCCTAAGTCTGACCATAAAGACTCTATACTTGTGGTTGTTGACAGACTTAGTAAGTTTTCTCATGTTTTGACCCTTAAACACCCCTACTCAGCTGAACGGGTGGCTCGAGTTTTCTTTGACAACAGTTTTAAACTCCATGGTACCCCTGACAACATCGTAAGTGACAGGGGAAGCATCTTTTTAAGTCAATTTTGGCAGAAATTATTTTCTCTATTAGGTGTTCAATTGAAAATGAGTACTGCATATCATCCCCAATCTGATGGCCAGACTGAAAGAGCCAACCAGTGTCTTGAAACCTACTTGCGGTGCTTTTGTGGGAGCAAGCCAAAAACTTGGTCTAGATGGGTCACATTGGCTGAATACCGGCACAACACTACATATCATACCTCATTGAAGATGACCCCTTTCCAAGCCCTTTATGGATATGCTCCTAAGCTTCTCAATTTACAAAGTCTCGAGAGTACTCACATTGAATCAGTGGATTCTTACTTAGCAGAACGGAGCAGGGTCTTAAGTCTATTGAAGGACAACCTAGTAATGGCACAGGAAATAATGAAATTCTGTGGCAGACAAGCATAGATCGGAGAGGTCATTCGAAGTTGGAACTATGGTCTACTTGAAGCTTCAACCATACAGGCAGCAGAGCTTAGCTTTGAGGAATAACCTGAAGCTGTCTCCAAAGTATTATGGACCCTATCAAATAATAGCCAAAATTGGTCAGGTGGCTTATCAATTGGCACTCCATCCTCATTCCCAAATCCATCCAGTGTTTCATGTTTCGTTGTTAAAGATTGCTGTGGGAAAATAGGTCAAGGCTACTACTGAACTACCCCCACTCTCTCCAGAATGTCAGCTACTCTTGGACCCTGTTGCTGTTTTGAATAGAAGGATTGTCAAGAAGGGCAGCACTCATGCATCGCAGGTCCTAGTGAGCTGGTCAAACATTCCAGAAGAAGAGTCAACCTGGGAAGACTGGGATGAACTTAAGGCAAAATTTCCTGACTTTGCTGCTCAGGAAGAGGCGCGACCTAAAGGGGGTGGGAATGTCATGGACATCCCCAACAGGCCTCTCAGAATCGGGATCAAAAGGCACCAGCAACCACTGCAACAGGAAGATGTCCAAGGAGCTCAAGATCAATTGTTCAGTAACAAGGCGCGTGAGTCTCACACTCCAGCTGGCACCAGCAGCTTGGGCGCGTGAGGAAGAGAAGCTGAGGAGTCTTACAGTTATGATTAGTCAGCTCAGATCTCCATAATGATTTAGACATAAATAAGAGATCTTTGGAGCATCATTAAGGCATTTGTTAGTCTTAATTACCAGCATCAGTGTCTGGGTTAGTTCATTAGTGACTCAGTGATTGTTACTTAAATTCCAAATTCTGTTGCAATTAGTTAGCACCGAGGAGTTAGAGAAGAGTGGTATTCAGTTGTAACAACCTCTCCATATATGAGAGAGGTTCATGACAGTGAGGAGGTATGAAAATTGATTTGAAATGAAAATTCTCTGCTCCTCCTAACTTCTTCTCCAAACCATTCTTGATCCTTCTTCATCTCATCTTCCAAATTCATCAGAATCATAGCTGAGAGACCAGCTGATTCTGACAATTGGTATCCAGAGCCGTAAGGTCCTTCGTCCCAAAGGTCCACGTGAAAACTTTACATTCATACACCACAGAAACCATTACCTGAGAACACCATGGGTTACAATACCCGGCAAGTCCACAAACAGAGCCAACTAGATGAGCACGTAAGCCTCATGGAGGCGCAATTTGCCGATCATTTTGGTAATATTGATAAACAACTCTTTGTGCCGAAAGAAACGGTTTCCAAAATTCCAGATTTGAAGACGGCAGTAGACCAAATGAAGATGGAACTGCCGGGAGTGAGACATTCACTCGCTGAGCTACACCAGATGTTACAGCACCTGATCAACTCCAATGAAGGGGAGAGTGCAAACAACAGGAAAACCAGGGAGTCAAAAGAACCCGAGTCATCACATAAAGAGTATTTCTAAACAACAAATGGTAATCTCTTTTCCAAATTACCTAAACTGGAATTTCCAAAATTTATGGGTTAAGATTCTTATGGCTGGGTGAGGAAAGCTGAGCGTTTCTTTGAGTTTAATCCAGTTGAGGAGCGTAACAAAGTCAATTTTGCTTCGATACATTTTGAGGGCCAGGCAGAGCATTGGTTTGGGGCTTACATAAAAACCAAAGAAAGAGTGTTGTGGCCAGAATTTGTTAAGGATGTGCACTCCAGGTTTGCAAAACTGTTCAAAGAAAGTGTGGTAGGAGAGTTTCATAAGCTCATGCAACAAACTTCTGTTGAGGCATATTACAATGACTTTGAAACAATTCGATCTATGATGGTGGGTGAAGGTTGTAAGCTGGAAGAAGAGTACTTCACTCAGAGTTTTATAAGTGGCCTAAAGGAAGAAATTAGGCTATAGGTGGAAAAGTTTGAAACTAGTGACCTGTCTAGGGCCATTTTTCTTGCTAGAAAACATGAAGCCAGCATGCAACAATCCTGGCATGCACCCAGGACTTCTACCAGCCCCAGTGTACCCAGCTCAAATTCCAATTATCCCCTGCCTAAACCACAGACCAACACAAATTCATGGAAGCCTAAACCAGTCCCTAGCCCAACAACCACTGTCTATCCTCAGAACCAATTGACTACACCACCTAGAGTGAATCAACCCATACTCAACAACCCCCATACTCAAAGGTTAACTAGGGGATTTTTTGATGAAAGGAGGAGGAAGGGCTTATGCTACTGGTGTGACGAAGCTTTCACCCCAGCGCACAACTGTAAACACAAGCAGTTGTCAATGTTGGTCACGGATGAGGAAGAACCTGAAGAACCCCCTCCAAAGTATGATGAGGAGGTAGGAGACCTTCAAGACAAGATAAATGAAGGGAAGGAAGAGAAAATTGAGATTACTGTCAATGCTATGACAGGAAGTGCTTCTCAAAGTACTTTCAAATTATGGGGTCTGCATGGGAAGAAGACTTTTTTTATTCTTATTGACACGGGGTCAACACATAACTTCATTGACCCTGTTTCACCAGAAAAACTAAGGAGTGTCATCACCCCATCTAAACCTATGATGGTAATGGTAGCTGATCGAAATAGACTCACTAGTGAGTTAATAAGCAGGAACTTTTCATGGACTATGCAAGGGACTGAATTCAATGCAGATTTAATGCTCTTACCATTAGGTGGCTGTGACTGTGTATTGGGACTGGAGTGGTTGAGAAGCTTGGGGCAGGTGCAATTTGATTTTGAAGCCATGACCATGACTCTAACAAGGGCAGGGTCCCAAATCACTCTCAAGGGAGGGCTAGCACCAGCTGAAATTAAATTGCTATCTGCTAAAGGTATGTACAAATACCTTACTCAAAATCCTGGAGCCTTGTTTGGTCGAGTATTTACAATTACTAGTATGCCTTCAGAACAGGACCAAGAACCTCAGTTAGTTGCATTACTACATGAATTCAATGACATTTTGTTAGGAACCCAGAGGACTACCCCCACTTAGACCTCAAGACCACCACATTCCCCTAATCCCAAATGCTCAACCAATCAGTATTAGACCTTACAGGATCCCATATGCCCAGAAAACAGAAGTTGAAAGAATTGTACATGAGATGCTAGACAGTGGAATTATTCAGCCCAGCTCATCTCCATTTGGCTCACCAGTGCTACTAGTCAAGAAGAAAGATGGATCATGGAGATTATGTGTGGACTATAGGGGATTGAATAAACTTACTATCAAGAATAAATTCCCAATCCCTGTAGTAGATGACTTGCTTGATGAATTGCATGGAGCCAGGGTATTTACAAAACTTGATTTGAGAAGTGGGTACCATCAGGTTAGAGTTCATGCTAGTGTTGTTCCCAAAACTGCTTTCACCACACACGTTGGCCACTTCGAGTTTAAAGTGATGCCATTTGGACTTACTAATGCACCAGCCACCTTTCAGTCTATCACGAACTCAATATTTCAGCCCTACCTCAGGAAATTTACCCTTGTTTTTTTTATGACATACTCATTTATAGCAAGTCATTCCCAGACCATCTACACCATCTGACCTTGGTATTTCAAATGTTGAGAGAACATCATCTATTTGTAAAGAAATCAAAATGCGCATTTGCTGCTAAGGAAGTGGAGTATTTAGGCCATTTGATATCAGGAGAAGGGGGTGGCAGCCGATCCTAATAAAATTGAAGCCATGGTGAATTGGCCCTGCCAAAGAACCATCAAACAGTTGAGAGGGTTCTTAGGTTTGACTGGATACTATAAAAAATTCATATCACATTATGGAATCATCAGTAAACCACTGACCAGGCTTCTACAAAAGGATGGTTTCCATTGGGATACAGCTTCTACACAAGCATTCAACGACTTGAAACAAGCTATGGTGAGTACCAAGGTGTTGGCCCTGCCTAATTTCTCTAAGCCTTTTATGGACGAGGTAGATGCTAGTGATCTTGGGGTTGGTGCAGTATTGATGCAAGAAGGCAGACCACTAGCCTTTTACAGCAAGGCTTTTGGAACCAAGGCATTGTCCATGTCAACATATGAGAAGGAGTTGGTGGCTCTAGTTCAAGCAGTTATGCACTGGCATACTTATTTGAGTCTCCAATCATTTTCAGTGATGACTGATCACTGTAGCTTGAAGTACCTTTTGGGGCAAAGGGTCACTTCAATGTTACAACAAAAGTGTTTGTCAAAGTTGTTGGGTTTTGATTTTACTGTCCATTACAAAGCTGGTAGTGAAAATGGGGCTGCTGACTCTCTTTCGAGATCGCATGCAGGAAACCAAACAAAAGTGCAATGTGCAGCCATGTCTCAGGTCATACCTACATGGATTACTGAATTGCAGGACAGCTATTTTGCAGATCCATATATGCAGCACCAACAGCAACTATTATTATTGGAACCCTATGCTACCTCTGAGTTTACTTATGAAAAGGGAGCTCTGAGATGCAGGGGAAAACTCTGTGTTGGGCAATCTGGAGATCTGAGGAATCAAATACTCCAAACATTACGTGCTTCGGGCATAGGGGGCACTCAGGGACAAATGCTACCTACAGAAGGGTCTCTTCCTTGTTTTTTTGGCCAAGTTTGAGGGCCGATGTCAAGACTGTGGTTAGCCAGTGTGACATCTGTCAAAGGAGTAAGCACGAACAACAAGCCTATCCTGGACTCTTACAACCATTGCCAATTCCCAACCAGGTGTGGGGAAGTATTTCCCTAGATTTCATTGATGGTCTCCCTAAGTCTGACCATAAAGACTCTATACTTGTGGTTGTTGACAGACTTAGTAAGTTTTCTCATGTTTTGACCCTTAAACACCCCTACTCAGCTGAACGGGTGGCTCGAGTTTTCTTTGACAACATTTTTAAACTCCATGGTACCCCTGACAACATCGTAAGTGACAGGGGAAGCATCTTTTTAAGTCAATTTTGGCAGAAATTATTTTCTCTATTAGGTGTTCAATTGAAAATGAGTACTGCATATCATCCCCAATCTGATGGCCAGACTGAAAGAGCCAACCAGTGTCTTGAAACCTACTTGCGGTGCTTTTGTGGGAGCAAGCCAAAAACTTGGTCTAGATGGGTCACATTGGCTGAATACCGGCACAACACTACATATCATACCTCATTGAAGATGACCCCTTTCCAAGCCCTTTATGGATATGCTCCTAAGCTTCTCAATTTACAAAGTCTCGAGAGTACTCACATTGAATCAGTGGATTCTTACTTAGCAGAACGGAGCAGGGTCTTAAGTCTATTGAAGGACAACCTAGTAATGGCACAGGAAATAATGAAATTCTGTGGCAGACAAGCATAGATCGGAGAGGTCATTCGAAGTTGGAACTATGGTCTACTTGAAGCTTCAACCATACAGGCAGCAGAGCTTAGCTTTGAGGAATAACCTGAAGCTGTCTCCAAAGTATTATGGACCCTATCAAATAATAGCCAAAATTGGTCAGGTGGCTTATCAATTGGCACTCCATCCTCATTCCCAAATCCATCCAGTGTTTCATGTTTCGTTGTTAAAGATTGCTGTGGGAAAATAGGTCAAGGCTACTACTGAACTACCCCCACTCTCTCCAGAATGTCAGCTACTCTTGGACCCTGTTGCTGTTTTGAATAGAAGGATTGTCAAGAAGGGCAGCACTCATGCATCGCAGGTCCTAGTGAGCTGGTCAAACATTCCAGAAGAAGAGTCAACCTGGGAAGACTGGGATGAACTTAAGGCAAAATTTCCTGACTTTGCTGCTCAGGAAGAGGCGCGACCTAAAGGGGGTGGGAATGTCATGGACATCCCCAACAGGCCTCTCAGAATCGGGATCAAAAGGCACCAGCAACCACTGCAACAGGAAGATGTCCAAGGAGCTCAAGATCAATTGTTCAGTAACAAGGCGCGTGAGTCTCACACTCCAGCTGGCACCAGCAGCTTGGGCGCGTGAGGAAGAGAAGCTGAGGAGTCTTACAGTTATGATTAGTCAGCTCAGATCTCCATAATGATTTAGACATAAATAAGAGATCTTTGGAGCATCATTAAGGCATTTGTTAGTCTTAATTACCAGCATCAGTGTCTGGGTTAGTTCATTAGTGACTCAGTGATTGTTACTTAAATTCCAAATTCTGTTGCAATTAGTTAGCACCGAGGAGTTAGAGAAGAGTGGTATTCAGTTGTAACAACCTCTCCATATATGAGAGAGGTTCATGACAGTGAGGAGGTATGAAAATTGATTTGAAATGAAAATTCTCTGCTCCTCCTAACTTCTTCTCCAAACCATTCTTGATCCTTCTTCATCTCATCTTCCAAATTCATCAGAATCATAGCTGAGAGACCAGCTGATTCTGACAATTGGTATCCAGAGCCGTAAGGTCCTTCGTCCCAAAGGTCCACGTGAAAACTTTACATTCATACACCACAGAAACCATTACCTGAGAACACCATGGGTTACAATACCCGGCAAGTCCACAAACAGAGCCAACTAGATGAGCACGTAAGCCTCATGGAGGCGCAATTTGCCGATCATTTTGGTAATATTGATAAACAACTCTTTGTGCCGAAAGAAACGGTTTCCAAAATTCCAGATTTGAAGACGGCAGTAGACCAAATGAAGATGGAACTGCCGGGAGTGAGACATTCACTCGCTGAGCTACACCAGATGTTACAGCACCTGATCAACTCCAATGAAGGGGAGAGTGCAAACAACAGGAAAACCAGGGAGTCAAAAGAACCCGAGTCATCACATAAAGAGTATTTCTAAACAACAAATGGTAATCTCTTTTCCAAATTACCTAAACTGGAATTTCCAAAATTTATGGGTTAAGATTCTTATGGCTGGGTGAGGAAAGCTGAGCGTTTCTTTGAGTTTAATCCAGTTGAGGAGCGTAACAAAGTCAATTTTGCTTCGATACATTTTGAGGGCCAGGCAGAGCATTGGTTTGGGGCTTACATAAAAACCAAAGAAAGAGTGTTGTGGCCAGAATTTGTTAAGGATGTGCACTCCAGGTTTGCAAAACTGTTCAAAGAAAGTGTGGTAGGAGAGTTTCATAAGCTCATGCAACAAACTTCTGTTGAGGCATATTACAATGACTTTGAAACAATTCGATCTATGATGGTGGGTGAAGGTTGTAAGCTGGAAGAAGAGTACTTCACTCAGAGTTTTATAAGTGGCCTAAAGGAAGAAATTAGGCTATAGGTGGAAAAGTTTGAAACTAGTGACCTGTCTAGGGCCATTTTTCTTGCTAGAAAACATGAAGCCAGCATGCAACAATCCTGGCATGCACCCAGGACTTCTACCAGCCCCAGTGTACCCAGCTCAAATTCCAATTATCCCCTGCCTAAACCACAGACCAACACAAATTCATGGAAGCCTAAACCAGTCCCTAGCCCAACAACCACTGTCTATCCTCAGAACCAATTGACTACACCACCTAGAGTGAATCAACCCATACTCAACAACCCCCATACTCAAAGGTTAACTAGGGGATTTTTTGATGAAAGGAGGAGGAAGGGCTTATGCTACTGGTGTGACGAAGCTTTCACCCCAGCGCACAACTGTAAACACAAGCAGTTGTCAATGTTGGTCACGGATGAGGAAGAACCTGAAGAACCCCCTCCAAAGTATGATGAGGAGGTAGGAGACCTTCAAGACAAGATAAATGAAGGGAAGGAAGAGAAAATTGAGATTACTGTCAATGCTATGACAGGAAGTGCTTCTCAAAGTACTTTCAAATTATGGGGTCTGCATGGGAAGAAGACTTTTTTTATTCTTATTGACACGGGGTCAACACATAACTTCATTGACCCTGTTTCACCAGAAAAACTAAGGAGTGTCATCACCCCATCTAAACCTATGATGGTAATGGTAGCTGATCGAAATAGACTCACTAGTGAGTTAATAAGCAGGAACTTTTCATGGACTATGCAAGGGACTGAATTCAATGCAGATTTAATGCTCTTACCATTAGGTGGCTGTGACTGTGTATTGGGACTGGAGTGGTTGAGAAGCTTGGGGCAGGTGCAATTTGATTTTGAAGCCATGACCATGACTCTAACAAGGGCAGGGTCCCAAATCACTCTCAAGGGAGGGCTAGCACCAGCTGAAATTAAATTGCTATCTGCTAAAGGTATGTACAAATACCTTACTCAAAATCCTGGAGCCTTGTTTGGTCGAGTATTTACAATTACTAGTATGCCTTCAGAACAGGACCAAGAACCTCAGTTAGTTGCATTACTACATGAATTCAATGACATTTTGTTAGGAACCCAGAGGACTACCCCCACTTAGACCTCAAGACCACCACATTCCCCTAATCCCAAATGCTCAACCAATCAGTATTAGACCTTACAGGATCCCATATGCCCAGAAAACAGAAGTTGAAAGAATTGTACATGAGATGCTAGACAGTGGAATTATTCAGCCCAGCTCATCTCCATTTGGCTCACCAGTGCTACTAGTCAAGAAGAAAGATGGATCATGGAGATTATGTGTGGACTATAGGGGATTGAATAAACTTACTATCAAGAATAAATTCCCAATCCCTGTAGTAGATGACTTGCTTGATGAATTGCATGGAGCCAGGGTATTTACAAAACTTGATTTGAGAAGTGGGTACCATCAGGTTAGAGTTCATGCTAGTGTTGTTCCCAAAACTGCTTTCACCACACACGTTGGCCACTTCGAGTTTAAAGTGATGCCATTTGGACTTACTAATGCACCAGCCACCTTTCAGTCTATCACGAACTCAATATTTCAGCCCTACCTCAGGAAATTTACCCTTGTTTTTTTTATGACATACTCATTTATAGCAAGTCATTCCCAGACCATCTACACCATCTGACCTTGGTATTTCAAATGTTGAGAGAACATCATCTATTTGTAAAGAAATCAAAATGCGCATTTGCTGCTAAGGAAGTGGAGTATTTAGGCCATTTGATATCAGGAGAAGGGGGTGGCAGCCGATCCTAATAAAATTGAAGCCATGGTGAATTGGCCCTGCCAAAGAACCATCAAACAGTTGAGAGGGTTCTTAGGTTTGACTGGATACTATAAAAAATTCATATCACATTATGGAATCATCAGTAAACCACTGACCAGGCTTCTACAAAAGGATGGTTTCCATTGGGATACAGCTTCTACACAAGCATTCAACGACTTGAAACAAGCTATGGTGAGTACCAAGGTGTTGGCCCTGCCTAATTTCTCTAAGCCTTTTATGGACGAGGTAGATGCTAGTGATCTTGGGGTTGGTGCAGTATTGATGCAAGAAGGCAGACCACTAGCCTTTTACAGCAAGGCTTTTGGAACCAAGGCATTGTCCATGTCAACATATGAGAAGGAGTTGGTGGCTCTAGTTCAAGCAGTTATGCACTGGCATACTTATTTGAGTCTCCAATCATTTTCAGTGATGACTGATCACTGTAGCTTGAAGTACCTTTTGGGGCAAAGGGTCACTTCAATGTTACAACAAAAGTGTTTGTCAAAGTTGTTGGGTTTTGATTTTACTGTCCATTACAAAGCTGGTAGTGAAAATGGGGCTGCTGACTCTCTTTCGAGATCGCATGCAGGAAACCAAACAAAAGTGCAATGTGCAGCCATGTCTCAGGTCATACCTACATGGATTACTGAATTGCAGGACAGCTATTTTGCAGATCCATATATGCAGCACCAACAGCAACTATTATTATTGGAACCCTATGCTACCTCTGAGTTTACTTATGAAAAGGGAGCTCTGAGATGCAGGGGAAAACTCTGTGTTGGGCAATCTGGAGATCTGAGGAATCAAATACTCCAAACATTACGTGCTTCGGGCATAGGGGGCACTCAGGGACAAATGCTACCTACAGAAGGGTCTCTTCCTTGTTTTTTTGGCCAAGTTTGAGGGCCGATGTCAAGACTGTGGTTAGCCAGTGTGACATCTGTCAAAGGAGTAAGCACGAACAACAAGCCTATCCTGGACTCTTACAACCATTGCCAATTCCCAACCAGGTGTGGGGAAGTATTTCCCTAGATTTCATTGATGGTCTCCCTAAGTCTGACCATAAAGACTCTATACTTGTGGTTGTTGACAGACTTAGTAAGTTTTCTCATGTTTTGACCCTTAAACACCCCTACTCAGCTGAACGGGTGGCTCGAGTTTTCTTTGACAACAGTTTTAAACTCCATGGTACCCCTGACAACATCGTAAGTGACAGGGGAAGCATCTTTTTAAGTCAATTTTGGCAGAAATTATTTTCTCTATTAGGTGTTCAATTGAAAATGAGTACTGCATATCATCCCCAATCTGATGGCCAGACTGAAAGAGCCAACCAGTGTCTTGAAACCTACTTGCGGTGCTTTTGTGGGAGCAAGCCAAAAACTTGGTCTAGATGGGTCACATTGGCTGAATACCGGCACAACACTACATATCATACCTCATTGAAGATGACCCCTTTCCAAGCCCTTTATGGATATGCTCCTAAGCTTCTCAATTTACAAAGTCTCGAGAGTACTCACATTGAATCAGTGGATTCTTACTTAGCAGAACGGAGCAGGGTCTTAAGTCTATTGAAGGACAACCTAGTAATGGCACAGGAAATAATGAAATTCTGTGGCAGACAAGCATAGATCGGAGAGGTCATTCGAAGTTGGAACTATGGTCTACTTGAAGCTTCAACCATACAGGCAGCAGAGCTTAGCTTTGAGGAATAACCTGAAGCTGTCTCCAAAGTATTATGGACCCTATCAAATAATAGCCAAAATTGGTCAGGTGGCTTATCAATTGGCACTCCATCCTCATTCCCAAATCCATCCAGTGTTTCATGTTTCGTTGTTAAAGATTGCTGTGGGAAAATAGGTCAAGGCTACTACTGAACTACCCCCACTCTCTCCAGAATGTCAGCTACTCTTGGACCCTGTTGCTGTTTTGAATAGAAGGATTGTCAAGAAGGGCAGCACTCATGCATCGCAGGTCCTAGTGAGCTGGTCAAACATTCCAGAAGAAGAGTCAACCTGGGAAGACTGGGATGAACTTAAGGCAAAATTTCCTGACTTTGCTGCTCAGGAAGAGGCGCGACCTAAAGGGGGTGGGAATGTCATGGACATCCCCAACAGGCCTCTCAGAATCGGGATCAAAAGGCACCAGCAACCACTGCAACAGGAAGATGTCCAAGGAGCTCAAGATCAATTGTTCAGTAACAAGGCGCGTGAGTCTCACACTCCAGCTGGCACCAGCAGCTTGGGCGCGTGAGGAAGAGAAGCTGAGGAGTCTTACAGTTATGATTAGTCAGCTCAGATCTCCATAATGATTTAGACATAAATAAGAGATCTTTGGAGCATCATTAAGGCATTTGTTAGTCTTAATTACCAGCATCAGTGTCTGGGTTAGTTCATTAGTGACTCAGTGATTGTTACTTAAATTCCAAATTCTGTTGCAATTAGTTAGCACCGAGGAGTTAGAGAAGAGTGGTATTCAGTTGTAACAACCTCTCCATATATGAGAGAGGTTCATGACAGTGAGGAGGTATGAAAATTGATTTGAAATGAAAATTCTCTGCTCCTCCTAACTTCTTCTCCAAACCATTCTTGATCCTTCTTCATCTCATCTTCCAAATTCATCAGAATCATAGCTGAGAGACCAGCTGATTCTGACAATTGGTATCCAGAGCCGTAAGGTCCTTCGTCCCAAAGGTCCACGTGAAAACTTTACATTCATACACCACAGAAACCATTACCTGAGAACACCATGGGTTACAATACCCGGCAAGTCCACAAACAGAGCCAACTAGATGAGCACGTAAGCCTCATGGAGGCGCAATTTGCCGATCATTTTGGTAATATTGATAAACAACTCTTTGTGCCGAAAGAAACGGTTTCCAAAATTCCAGATTTGAAGACGGCAGTAGACCAAATGAAGATGGAACTGCCGGGAGTGAGACATTCACTCGCTGAGCTACACCAGATGTTACAGCACCTGATCAACTCCAATGAAGGGGAGAGTGCAAACAACAGGAAAACCAGGGAGTCAAAAGAACCCGAGTCATCACATAAAGAGTATTTCTAAACAACAAATGGTAATCTCTTTTCCAAATTACCTAAACTGGAATTTCCAAAATTTATGGGTTAAGATTCTTATGGCTGGGTGAGGAAAGCTGAGCGTTTCTTTGAGTTTAATCCAGTTGAGGAGCGTAACAAAGTCAATTTTGCTTCGATACATTTTGAGGGCCAGGCAGAGCATTGGTTTGGGGCTTACATAAAAACCAAAGAAAGAGTGTTGTGGCCAGAATTTGTTAAGGATGTGCACTCCAGGTTTGCAAAACTGTTCAAAGAAAGTGTGGTAGGAGAGTTTCATAAGCTCATGCAACAAACTTCTGTTGAGGCATATTACAATGACTTTGAAACAATTCGATCTATGATGGTGGGTGAAGGTTGTAAGCTGGAAGAAGAGTACTTCACTCAGAGTTTTATAAGTGGCCTAAAGGAAGAAATTAGGCTATAGGTGGAAAAGTTTGAAACTAGTGACCTGTCTAGGGCCATTTTTCTTGCTAGAAAACATGAAGCCAGCATGCAACAATCCTGGCATGCACCCAGGACTTCTACCAGCCCCAGTGTACCCAGCTCAAATTCCAATTATCCCCTGCCTAAACCACAGACCAACACAAATTCATGGAAGCCTAAACCAGTCCCTAGCCCAACAACCACTGTCTATCCTCAGAACCAATTGACTACACCACCTAGAGTGAATCAACCCATACTCAACAACCCCCATACTCAAAGGTTAACTAGGGGATTTTTTGATGAAAGGAGGAGGAAGGGCTTATGCTACTGGTGTGACGAAGCTTTCACCCCAGCGCACAACTGTAAACACAAGCAGTTGTCAATGTTGGTCACGGATGAGGAAGAACCTGAAGAACCCCCTCCAAAGTATGATGAGGAGGTAGGAGACCTTCAAGACAAGATAAATGAAGGGAAGGAAGAGAAAATTGAGATTACTGTCAATGCTATGACAGGAAGTGCTTCTCAAAGTACTTTCAAATTATGGGGTCTGCATGGGAAGAAGACTTTTTTTATTCTTATTGACACGGGGTCAACACATAACTTCATTGACCCTGTTTCACCAGAAAAACTAAGGAGTGTCATCACCCCATCTAAACCTATGATGGTAATGGTAGCTGATCGAAATAGACTCACTAGTGAGTTAATAAGCAGGAACTTTTCATGGACTATGCAAGGGACTGAATTCAATGCAGATTTAATGCTCTTACCATTAGGTGGCTGTGACTGTGTATTGGGACTGGAGTGGTTGAGAAGCTTGGGGCAGGTGCAATTTGATTTTGAAGCCATGACCATGACTCTAACAAGGGCAGGGTCCCAAATCACTCTCAAGGGAGGGCTAGCACCAGCTGAAATTAAATTGCTATCTGCTAAAGGTATGTACAAATACCTTACTCAAAATCCTGGAGCCTTGTTTGGTCGAGTATTTACAATTACTAGTATGCCTTCAGAACAGGACCAAGAACCTCAGTTAGTTGCATTACTACATGAATTCAATGACATTTTGTTAGGAACCCAGAGGACTACCCCCACTTAGACCTCAAGACCACCACATTCCCCTAATCCCAAATGCTCAACCAATCAGTATTAGACCTTACAGGATCCCATATGCCCAGAAAACAGAAGTTGAAAGAATTGTACATGAGATGCTAGACAGTGGAATTATTCAGCCCAGCTCATCTCCATTTGGCTCACCAGTGCTACTAGTCAAGAAGAAAGATGGATCATGGAGATTATGTGTGGACTATAGGGGATTGAATAAACTTACTATCAAGAATAAATTCCCAATCCCTGTAGTAGATGACTTGCTTGATGAATTGCATGGAGCCAGGGTATTTACAAAACTTGATTTGAGAAGTGGGTACCATCAGGTTAGAGTTCATGCTAGTGTTGTTCCCAAAACTGCTTTCACCACACACGTTGGCCACTTCGAGTTTAAAGTGATGCCATTTGGACTTACTAATGCACCAGCCACCTTTCAGTCTATCACGAACTCAATATTTCAGCCCTACCTCAGGAAATTTACCCTTGTTTTTTTTATGACATACTCATTTATAGCAAGTCATTCCCAGACCATCTACACCATCTGACCTTGGTATTTCAAATGTTGAGAGAACATCATCTATTTGTAAAGAAATCAAAATGCGCATTTGCTGCTAAGGAAGTGGAGTATTTAGGCCATTTGATATCAGGAGAAGGGGGTGGCAGCCGATCCTAATAAAATTGAAGCCATGGTGAATTGGCCCTGCCAAAGAACCATCAAACAGTTGAGAGGGTTCTTAGGTTTGACTGGATACTATAAAAAATTCATATCACATTATGGAATCATCAGTAAACCACTGACCAGGCTTCTACAAAAGGATGGTTTCCATTGGGATACAGCTTCTACACAAGCATTCAACGACTTGAAACAAGCTATGGTGAGTACCAAGGTGTTGGCCCTGCCTAATTTCTCTAAGCCTTTTATGGACGAGGTAGATGCTAGTGATCTTGGGGTTGGTGCAGTATTGATGCAAGAAGGCAGACCACTAGCCTTTTACAGCAAGGCTTTTGGAACCAAGGCATTGTCCATGTCAACATATGAGAAGGAGTTGGTGGCTCTAGTTCAAGCAGTTATGCACTGGCATACTTATTTGAGTCTCCAATCATTTTCAGTGATGACTGATCACTGTAGCTTGAAGTACCTTTTGGGGCAAAGGGTCACTTCAATGTTACAACAAAAGTGTTTGTCAAAGTTGTTGGGTTTTGATTTTACTGTCCATTACAAAGCTGGTAGTGAAAATGGGGCTGCTGACTCTCTTTCGAGATCGCATGCAGGAAACCAAACAAAAGTGCAATGTGCAGCCATGTCTCAGGTCATACCTACATGGATTACTGAATTGCAGGACAGCTATTTTGCAGATCCATATATGCAGCACCAACAGCAACTATTATTATTGGAACCCTATGCTACCTCTGAGTTTACTTATGAAAAGGGAGCTCTGAGATGCAGGGGAAAACTCTGTGTTGGGCAATCTGGAGATCTGAGGAATCAAATACTCCAAACATTACGTGCTTCGGGCATAGGGGGCACTCAGGGACAAATGCTACCTACAGAAGGGTCTCTTCCTTGTTTTTTTGGCCAAGTTTGAGGGCCGATGTCAAGACTGTGGTTAGCCAGTGTGACATCTGTCAAAGGAGTAAGCACGAACAACAAGCCTATCCTGGACTCTTACAACCATTGCCAATTCCCAACCAGGTGTGGGGAAGTATTTCCCTAGATTTCATTGATGGTCTCCCTAAGTCTGACCATAAAGACTCTATACTTGTGGTTGTTGACAGACTTAGTAAGTTTTCTCATGTTTTGACCCTTAAACACCCCTACTCAGCTGAACGGGTGGCTCGAGTTTTCTTTGACAACAGTTTTAAACTCCATGGTACCCCTGACAACATCGTAAGTGACAGGGGAAGCATCTTTTTAAGTCAATTTTGGCAGAAATTATTTTCTCTATTAGGTGTTCAATTGAAAATGAGTACTGCATATCATCCCCAATCTGATGGCCAGACTGAAAGAGCCAACCAGTGTCTTGAAACCTACTTGCGGTGCTTTTGTGGGAGCAAGCCAAAAACTTGGTCTAGATGGGTCACATTGGCTGAATACCGGCACAACACTACATATCATACCTCATTGAAGATGACCCCTTTCCAAGCCCTTTATGGATATGCTCCTAAGCTTCTCAATTTACAAAGTCTCGAGAGTACTCACATTGAATCAGTGGATTCTTACTTAGCAGAACGGAGCAGGGTCTTAAGTCTATTGAAGGACAACCTAGTAATGGCACAGGAAATAATGAAATTCTGTGGCAGACAAGCATAGATCGGAGAGGTCATTCGAAGTTGGAACTATGGTCTACTTGAAGCTTCAACCATACAGGCAGCAGAGCTTAGCTTTGAGGAATAACCTGAAGCTGTCTCCAAAGTATTATGGACCCTATCAAATAATAGCCAAAATTGGTCAGGTGGCTTATCAATTGGCACTCCATACTCATTCCCAAATCCATCCAGTGTTTCATGTTTCGTTGTTAAAGATTGCTGTGGGAAAATAGGTCAAGGCTACTACTGAACTACCCCCACTCTCTCCAGAATGTCAGCTACTCTTGGACCCTGTTGCTGTTTTGAATAGAAGGATTGTCAAGAAGGGCAGCACTCATGCATCGCAGGTCCTAGTGAGCTGGTCAAACATTCCAGAAGAAGAGTCAACCTGGGAAGACTGGGATGAACTTAAGGCAAAATTTCCTGACTTTGCTGCTCAGGAAGAGGCGCGACCTAAAGGGGGTGGGAATGTCATGGACATCCCCAACAGGCCTCTCAGAATCGGGATCAAAAGGCACCAGCAACCACTGCAACAGGAAGATGTCCAAGGAGCTCAAGATCAATTGTTCAGTAACAAGGCGCGTGAGTCTCACACTCCAGCTGGCACCAGCAGCTTGGGCGCGTGAGGAAGAGAAGCTGAGGAGTCTTACAGTTATGATTAGTCAGCTCAGATCTCCATAATGATTTAGACATAAATAAGAGATCTTTGGAGCATCATTAAGGCATTTGTTAGTCTTAATTACCAGCATCAGTGTCTGGGTTAGTTCATTAGTGACTCAGTGATTGTTACTTAAATTCCAAATTCTGTTGCAATTAGTTAGCACCGAGGAGTTAGAGAAGAGTGGTATTCAGTTGTAACAACCTCTCCATATATGAGAGAGGTTCATGACAGTGAGGAGGTATGAAAATTGATTTGAAATGAAAATTCTCTGCTCCTCCTAACTTCTTCTCCAAACCATTCTTGATCCTTCTTCATCTCATCTTCCAAATTCATCAGAATCATAGCTGAGAGACCAGCTGATTCTGACAATTGGTATCCAGAGCCGTAAGGTCCTTCGTCCCAAAGGTCCACGTGAAAACTTTACATTCATACACCACAGAAACCATTACCTGAGAACACCATGGGTTACAATACCCGGCAAGTCCACAAACAGAGCCAACTAGATGAGCACGTAAGCCTCATGGAGGCGCAATTTGCCGATCATTTTGGTAATATTGATAAACAACTCTTTGTGCCGAAAGAAACGGTTTCCAAAATTCCAGATTTGAAGACGGCAGTAGACCAAATGAAGATGGAACTGCCGGGAGTGAGACATTCACTCGCTGAGCTACACCAGATGTTACAGCACCTGATCAACTCCAATGAAGGGGAGAGTGCAAACAACAGGAAAACCAGGGAGTCAAAAGAACCCGAGTCATCACATAAAGAGTATTTCTAAACAACAAATGGTAATCTCTTTTCCAAATTACCTAAACTGGAATTTCCAAAATTTATGGGTTAAGATTCTTATGGCTGGGTGAGGAAAGCTGAGCGTTTCTTTGAGTTTAATCCAGTTGAGGAGCGTAACAAAGTCAATTTTGCTTCGATACATTTTGAGGGCCAGGCAGAGCATTGGTTTGGGGCTTACATAAAAACCAAAGAAAGAGTGTTGTGGCCAGAATTTGTTAAGGATGTGCACTCCAGGTTTGCAAAACTGTTCAAAGAAAGTGTGGTAGGAGAGTTTCATAAGCTCATGCAACAAACTTCTGTTGAGGCATATTACAATGACTTTGAAACAATTCGATCTATGATGGTGGGTGAAGGTTGTAAGCTGGAAGAAGAGTACTTCACTCAGAGTTTTATAAGTGGCCTAAAGGAAGAAATTAGGCTATAGGTGGAAAAGTTTGAAACTAGTGACCTGTCTAGGGCCATTTTTCTTGCTAGAAAACATGAAGCCAGCATGCAACAATCCTGGCATGCACCCAGGACTTCTACCAGCCCCAGTGTACCCAGCTCAAATTCCAATTATCCCCTGCCTAAACCACAGACCAACACAAATTCATGGAAGCCTAAACCAGTCCCTAGCCCAACAACCACTGTCTATCCTCAGAACCAATTGACTACACCACCTAGAGTGAATCAACCCATACTCAACAACCCCCATACTCAAAGGTTAACTAGGGGA
>JAVXUO010001564.1:0-28701 GCA_033065855.1 Escallonia rubra | reverse complement strand
TTCTCCACAAACCAAAAAATTTTAGCGCTAGAAGATCGGTGGATAATCGCTAAAAGATCGGTAGATTTTTCTTCAAATACATCAAGTCACAACTAGTAAGTATTTTGAATTTCCTTATAATTCAATGTTAGGTTTATACAAATCAGCGTATTACACTTAGCGTATTACATTTATAGCGATTCAAAATAGCGTATTACATTTATAGACAGTTTTTCACGGATTTATAAACAATAGCTAGAGCGAGATTTTGCCAAAGTACAAAAAAGAGACCCTAGTTATTCTGAAAGGATCTGTATCAGGTAAAAAGTTCATATTTTTCCAAAGACTGTAAAGGGGCTAACTGATACGGGGAACCGTGTACCTTCGCAGTCTAATTTAAAATACCAAGCTAGCGCGATTTCGCGCGAAACTTTTACGAGAACCCTAGGATGTTGGGAAGTTCCATTCCCCAGGATTTCGCGCTATTCCGGAGCCGTTAGCTATTTTTTTGCCCGAACGGCCCTTTCAGCGCTCGCCCTTTAATTAGACAGCTTTTTCACGGATTTATAAAAAATATCTAGAGCGTGATTTGGCCAAAGTGCAAAACAGAGACCCTAGTTATTCTGAAAGGATCTATATCAGGTAAAAATTTCAGATTTTTCCAAAGACTGTAAAGGGGCTAAGTAAAACGGGCAACCGTGTACCTTCGTAGTCTAATTTAAAATACCAAGCTAGCGCGATTTCGCGCGAAACTTTTACGAGAACCCTAGGATGTTGGGAAGTTCCATTCCCCAGGATTTCGCGCCATTCCGGAGCCGTTAGCTATTTTTTTGCCCGAACGGCCCTTTCAGCGCTCGCCCTTTAATTAGACAGCTTTTTCACGGATTTATAAAAAATAGCTAGAGCGTGATTTGGCCAAAGTGCAAAACAGAGACCCTAGTTATTCTGAAAGGATCTGTATCAGGTAAAAATTTCATATTTTTCCAAAGACTGTAAAGGGGCTAACTGATACGGGGAACCGTGTACCTTCGTAGTCTAATTTAAATTACCAAGCTAGAGCGATTTCGCGCGAGACTTTTACGAGAACCCCAGGATGTTGGAAAGTTCCATTCCCCAGGATTTCGCGCCATTCCGGAGCCGTTAGCTATTTTTTTGCCCGAACGGCCCTTTCAGCGCTCGCCCTTTAATTAGACAGTTTTTTCACGGATTTATAAAAAATAGCTAGAGCGTGATTTGGCCAAAGTGCAAAACAGAGACCCTAGTTATTCTCAAAGGATCTGTATCAGGTAAAAATTTCAGATTTTTCCAAAGACTGTAAAGGGGCTAACTGATACGGGGAACCGTGTACCTTCGCAGTCTAATTTAAAATACCAAGCTAGCGCGATTTCGCGCGAAACTTTTACGAGAACCCTAGGATGTTGGGAAGTTCCATTCCCCAGGATTTCGCGCCATTCCGGAGCCGTTAGCTATTTTTTTTTTTTTTTTTCCCTTTCAGCGCTCGATCCGGACACCGGTTCGCGATTTTTGCGCGAAAAATCCGTAAAGTACTTTTTAGGCCAATGATGAACTCACGAAGCATAAAGTAGCATTTCGAGGCACCTTTGAGATTTTTCCTGATGCCAGGGGCATTTCGGTAATTTGCCACCCCGCGAGGGGTGTTTCGGTAATTTTCCCGCGCCAAGTTTTTAATTACACAGTTTTAGTCCAGGAATGTAATCACAGAACCTGAAATGTTGTTTTGAAGCTGGTTCGGGGGCGTTGGGGTGATAGTGAACCCCCGGGGGCATTTCGGTAATTTGCCGCTCATCGGGGACTATTTTGCTAGGAAGGATCCAGCTTAAAGGGCCATACCTTAAAATAACTTTTAGTTCAGCAAAGGGTGTCAGACACCCGAAAACTTTTATTGTTCCGGGTGAATTCAGGAACTTGTGACGCACCGGCGATGACTGCCATGGGGTATTTTGCATAAGTAGCGGGTGTTTTGGTAACTTTCCCCCTTTAAAATTTTTCCTGATATATTTGGTATATAATTGACGTAATACATTTAAAAACTTGACTTCAAAGCGGTTTTGAGGTCTTGGGGGTGTAGGGGCCATCGGGGGGTATATTGCTATATAACCACGTTGGCGCTAAATTCAGTGAGAACTAGCGTAATTAAGCGTTCGGAGTGGTGGGAAGTGATGATTTGTTTTAATACATTGAAATAATGACTATTGTTAATGTGTTGGTAAGCTAGGTTAAAGATCCAGGAATGTAGTTTTGGAATGTAAATATTATGGACGCTAAGTTGGTTTACGATTATATTTTGTTCTTAGAGATATGGATTTCAACCCCGGACCTCATGATACATCAATCCTATACGATGACGATGACCACGTTGCGAGGCACGTATTTGATGGTGTCGATAGGGGTGTTTTGGAAACAATTCAAACCACAAGAGGAATTGAAGAGTGGGTACTAAACGAGGAACAAAAAGCCCTTATACACGGTCAAAATTTAAGCATGTTCACCGATTGCGGGAAATGGTATCGCCACGACGATTGCCTTATATCCGCTCTAGTTGAACGATGGAGGAGCGAGACGAACTCATTTCATTTCCGGTTTGGTGAAATGACTGTTACGTTAGAGGACGTCGGATATATACTTGGAATCCCATGTCACGGCAGACCCGTTACTCTGGGCATGCCGTCTGCATCCGTAGCGAATATGGCTAGGCATTATTTTCCGGGAATTCCAAGGGCAGCTCTTACAACAAACGGCGTCAAGCTTAAATGGCTGAGAGAGCAGTATGGCGTGCTACCGGATGAATACACTCGTCAGGATTTCGTGACGTATACGAGGGCATACCTTATGTATATTATTGGAGCCATATTACTTCCGACGCATTCGAAAAACACGGTGCATCCGAAGTATATGGTGTTATTGGAGGATCTTGACGAGGTATACTCGTATTCGTGGGGTTCAGCTGTCCTTGCGCACCTATATCGAGCACTGCATAAGGCTACGAGATACGGTGCCAAGTCCATTGCCGCCTGCCTGACTCTATTACAGGTATGAGCATTTATTTTCTTATCCGGATCCTTAGTCAATATATTCGGGATTCATTACTAATTCCATATAATGTTTGCGTTCACAGGTTTGGTCTTACGAGAGGCTACCCACGGGTCGTCCACAACCGTTGGTAGATTCCGATGAGACGTGGCCTAGGGTGTGGGCCTAGGGGCCTCCGACCAACCGGAGGAGGAGACGGGTAGACCCTCACAACCATCTACAGTTCTATCGGGGGGAACTAGAGATGTTGGATGCATACCAGGTGGCGTGGCAGCCATATGAGAAGGTGATGCATCTGTTGGATGAGTTGTGTTGGCAACTTCCGGTGTCGTACGTGCTTGCAGGTTTGGTTCGGGTGCCGCTCATTCACTTCGAAGAATGTGAGTTTCAGATGCCCGATCGAGCTATGAAGCAAGCTGGCTGTCCACAAGGGATTCCGAAACCCGCTGTAGACATGCGGCCATACAGGGGTGGTCGAGGGCCGAACTTCGAGGTGGCTAATGCCTTGACTGTGTTGGGTGACGAGGTGCAACAATGGAATACCTGGCAGGAAACGTATGACAGCCTTGTATCGCTGAAGCACGACGGCATCAGTACTGAGGACTACTTACAGTGGTTTCTCAGGGTGACGCGCAAGGGGGCGATCCGGGAATTCCATGAATGGAGGCATGGGGGCAACACGAGTAATTGGAAACCAGGTCAAAACGGGTTATTAATGAAGAACGCAGAGTATCAATGTCCCGCTGTTGATGTGTACCTTATCATGATACCTTGTCTTCATGGGCACCACTGGTTCCTATTAGTTCTCCATCCAGCGTTCAGAACGGTTCACATATACGATAGCCTAAGGGAGGACGAGCCTGGACAGCTGCTGGCACAGATGTACAACGACTACATCACTTTAGTGGTTAGTTTTTATTTTTTGACCTTGGCTCATAGTATATTGTTGTTGTTTCATAGGCTTGATTCTCGATTTTATTGTTGGATGCAGACTACTGTCCTCTCGCTAGCGTGCGGACGGCCACGGGGGGAGCCTTGGACGGTCGTGATGATAAAGGACCGACCAAAGCAATATAACGGTAACGATTGCGGGATTTACGTCCTCAAGTACATGGACTACATTGCTCGCTCGGAAGTGCTCAAACACTCCTCGTGGACTAGGAAGGATGCCTTGACGTTTAGGTATAGGATAGCCTGGGAACTGAAAAAGAATGAAGCCAGACGACTTCATTACCATTATCCTGACGTGCGTGGCTAGCTGCTGTGATGTTACAAAAAACTGTACCAAAAAGAAATGTACATAATTTTTCGCATGCTATTTTTTTGGCGCTAAAATGTGCGCGAATATACAGTTCATATGACGCATTCGAAAAAATAACGTGTCTCGTTGTTCGCCGAAATACATAAGAATGGGCTAACTAGCGCGCCTCATGTGCAATGAGCGGAAAAAAAGTGACAAAAAAATTTACAAGATTTTTCGAACGTTATGAATTGGCCCCTAAAGTGTGCCCGAATAGGCCCTTCATAGGAAAACCGAAAAAATAACGTGTCTCGTTTTTCGCCGAAATACATAAGAATGGGCTAACTAGCGCGCCTCATGTGCAATGAGCGGAAAAAAAGTGACAAAAAAATTTACAAGATTTTTCGAACGTTATGAATTGGCCCCTAAAGTGTGCCCGAATAGGCCCTTCATAGGAAAACCGAAAAAATAGCGTGTCTCGTTTTTTGTCGAAATACATAAGAAAGAGCTAACTAGCGCGCCTCATGTGCAATGAGCGGAAAAAAAGTGACAAAAAAATTTACAAGATTTTTCGAACGTTATGAATTGGCCCCTAAAGTGTGCCCGAATAGGCCCTTCATAGGTGTGCCCGAAAAAATAACGTGTCTCGTTTTTCGCCGAAATACATAAGAATGGGCTAACTAGCGCGCCTCATGTGCAATGAGCGGAAAAAAAGTGACAAAAAAATTTACAAGATTTTTCGAACGTTATGAATTGGCACCTAAAGTGTGCCCGAATAGGCCCTTCATAAAAAAAAAAAAAAAATAACGTGTCTCGTTGTTCGCCGAAATACATAAGAATGGGCTAACTAGCGCGCCTCATGTGCAATGAGCGGAAAAAAAGTGACAAAAAAATTTACAAGATTTTTCGAACGTTATGAATTGGCTCCTAAAGTGTGCCCGAATAGGCCCTTCATAGGAAAACCGAAAAAATAACGTGTCTCGTTTTTCGCCGAAATACATAAGAATGGGCTAACTAGCGCGCCTCATGTGCAATGAGCGGAAAAAAAGTGACAAAAAAATTTACAAGATTTTTCGAACGTTATGAATTGGCCCCTAAAGTGTGCCCGAATAGGCCCTTCATAGGAAAACCGAAAAAATAACGTGTCTCGTTGTTCGCCAAAATACATAAGAATGGGCTAACTAGTGCTCCTCATGTGCAATGAGCGAAACAAAAGTGACAAAAAAATTTACAAGATTTTTCGAACGTTATGAATTGGCCCCTAAAGCGTGACTAAAGTGCAATGAACAAAACAAATTACAAGATTTTTCAGGAAGCTATGAATTGGGCGCTAAAGCGTGCGCGAATATGCCATTCAAAAAATTTCAATAATCCACAAACCAAATCACAAATTAAAGATTCAACAAATCAAATCACAAATTTAAACATTATAAAAGTTATTCGTTATACAACTGAAACATTAACCCTAACACTCTTCCTCCTCATCGTCCTCCTCGACCATACTGCCAGGTTCGATACCTAACACTTTATAATGGTTTCTCTTGTCATGATCAGTCATCTTATTACACAACGCACACTTTCGCAATTTTTTTTGACCCGTTGCTTTTTCAATCGGATTCTTCATGCGGATTTCTCGTTTTCGCCCTTTTGTTTGAGAAATAATTGGATCAAAAATGTCGTCCTCCTCACCTTGCATGCTAGTGCCGTCAATGACTGGCTGTTTGGCTCGATTGAATCTACCGACTGGAGTCGGTCGAGGGTCCCGGCTTTCTGGTAATGCCATCCTAAACTGTGCATGCTTAGCATGATCCCGTGCGGCTGCTTCAACTTGATAAGTGTACCCATCAAATGTTGACGCTGCATCCATTGATAAACCGTGAATGATGTTACAAAGAAGAATATATCTCAGGGCCTCAGATTGCCTGAAATCAACTGAAACACTGGGCACGTAAGGAATGTGACCGTGGACTCTATTGGCTTCCTTCGTCCACCGTTCCAAGATATACTGTGGAGGGATTTGAGTTGCATTCTTGGCGCTCAAAACCCTCAACGCATGTCGACAAAGTATACATTTATGCTCAAAGAGTTGACAGTTGTAATTTACCAACCCGGTGTCCATACATTTAGCTACGGTAAAATGTCTTCTGTTCCTCAGAGCCGACGAAGAGCACGGATTGGCATAATTCGTCACATTTGTCAAAGCATAAACCTTGAGATCTCTGGTGGAAAACTCGTGCAACTTTGTCATGCCATATTGATTCGACTTTAATAGTTCCTCTTGAAACTGTCGAAACATTTCCTTCGTATAGACTTGAGCCGCATGAGCCTCCAAAGGTGAACGAAGTAGTATGGCTTTTTCTTTGTAAACTGTAGCCGCGTCGGCTTCTCTCTCACGGTACAATTGCCTCTCAAGGGCTTTCTGCATCTCTACTACAAACTCCGCTATACTTGAAGACTGGCCTACGTACCCATCAAAGAATGAATTCATAGCTTCGCTTCTCGATGTCGTAGTCATTCCGGCTGCAAAAAACTTCTTGGTGTAGGCACCGACCCACTGTGTCTTGATCTCATACAACGATTGTAACCATCCATGATTGTGCAAACCGTAGTCATCCATTAACGTGGCCCACCTCTCCTCGAACACGTCTACCGTCAACGATTTCTTCACACATGTATTAAAGTCAGTCTTGAATTCTGGATGGTTTGCATATACATTGTGAAGCCGTTCGGGATATTTGTTGCTTATGTGCCATGTGCACAGGCCATGGTGAGTATCTGGAAGGACCTTAGCGATTGCATTTTTCATTGCCAGATCTTGGTCGGTGATGATGGTCTTTGGAGGAATATGGTACATTGCTTTAAGCCACGTTTCAAATAACCACGTAAATGACTCCTCCGTCTCATCCCTAAGCAGGGCAAAGCCAAATGAGATTGACTGATAGTGGTGGTTCACCCCGGTGAACGGAGCAAAAGGCATAGAGTACTTATTGGTGCGGTATGTGGTGTCAAACGTCACAACATCCCCAAAATTTTGGTAAGCAGCTCTAGAACGGGGGTCCGCCCAAAATATAGTACTAATGCGGTCCTCATCATCCACTTGGAGACTGTAGAAAAATCCAGAATTCTCACTCTGAAGGCACCTGAAGATATCAAGTGTAGCTTAAGAATCGATCTGACCGAAAGACTCTCTCCTCTAAGCACGGAGTTCATTTCGAAGGTCAACTTCGTTGAAAGTCAACTTGTCAATCCCCCCAGCCTGGCTTGAGAAAACCCCCATCATCTTAGAAGGTGGAATTTTAGCGTCGGCCATTGTTGAAATCAATTGTCTGTGTGCCGCGCTTATTTCTCGGTGTTGATGAATTTGACCAATCATACTAGGGGTGCAAAACTGATGATTATGGCTCAACTCCACACCCGTCACAACCCAATGGTTTTCATTTTTCCGGTGTACTGCATACACATGGGCTTTGCAGCCGGTACCTGGAAATGTGTCCCGTTTTCTTTGTCTTGTTGTCCCTTCGTCACTGATCTGAACGACCGGGGGTACATGCGGTGCTCCTCTATGACACTCAAATAACCTTGCACCAATTTGATCGGTATTCACCCGTTTTCTAGTCGTCTTAGTTCTAATACCGAAACCCATCGTTTTCGAATATGCTCTGTAATATGCTTCGACTTCGTCCAGTGTTTGAAAAACTTGACCCAAGTAAGGTGGATCAGAACCTTCACAAAAAATATTTCCTCCAGTTGCATCCATATTTATACTGAAATCTAAAAAATAAAAACCAATACGATTATCAACAAGTCATAGAATTAAATAAAAGAAGAATAAAAATTATTTAAACGTAATTGCTGGAAAAATTCGTATAATGTAAAATTATCAAAATAGCCCCCGACGAGCGGCAAATTAGCAAAATGCCCCCGGGGAGTTCATTATCACCCTAACGTCCCAAATCAGCTTGAAAACAACCTTTTAGGTGCTTTGCTTACATTTCTGGACTAAGAAGTCCTTTAAAAAACTTAACGCTGCAAAATTACGAATATACCCCCCACGGGGCTGCGAATTACCAAAAAATGCCCCCTGGCATCAAAAAATCATTCGGAGTGCTTTGAAACGGCATTTTAAGCTTCCTGAATTCATCCGGGACAAAATAAGTTTTCGGGTGTCTGACACCCTTTGCTGAACTAAAAGTTATTTTAAGGTATGGCCCTTTAAGCTGGATCCTTCCTAACAAAATAGCCCCTGATGAACGGCAAATTACCGAAATGCCCCAGGGGGTTCACTATCAGGTTATAATATTTACATTCCAAAACTACATTCCTGGATCTTTAACCTAGCTTACCAACACATTAGCAATAGTCATTATTTCAATGTATTAAAACAAATCCTCACTTCCCACCACTCCGAACGCTTAATTACGCTAGTTCTCACTGAATTTAGCGCCAACGTGGTTATATAGCAATATACCCCCCGATGGCCCCTACACCCCCAAGACCTCAAAACCGCTTTGAAGTCAAGTTTTCAAAGATATTACGTCAATTATATACCAAATATATCAGGAAAAATTTTAAAGGGGGAAAGTTACCAAAACACCCGCTACTTATGCAAAATACCCCCTGGCAGTCATCGCCGGTGCGTCACAAGTTCCTGAATTCACCCGGAACAATAAAAGTTTTCGGGTGTCTGACACCCTTTGCTGAACTAAAAGTTATTTTAAGGTATGGCCTTTTAAGCTGGATCCTTCCTAGCGACAATTACGCCCCCGATGAGCGGCAAATTACCGAAATGCCCTGGGGGTTCACTATCACCCCAACGCCCCCGAACCAGCTTCAAAACAACATTTTCAGGTTCTGTGATTACATTCCTGGACTAAAACTGTGTAATTAAAAACTTGGCGCGGGAAAATTACCGAAACACCCCTCGCGGGGTGGCAAATTATCGAAATGCCCCTGGCATCAGGAAAAATCTCAAAGGTGCCTCGAAATGCTACTTTACGCTTCGTGAGTTCATCATTGGCCTAAAAAGTACTTTACGGATTTTTGCGCGAAAAATGCGAACCGGTGTCCGGATCGAGCGCTGAAAGGGCCGTTCGGGCAAAAAAATAGCTAACGGCTCCGGAATGGCGCGAAATCCTGGGGAATGGAACTTCCCAACATCCTAGGGTTCTCGTAAAAGTTTCGCGCGAAATCGCGCTAGCTTGGTATTTTAAATTAGACTGCGAAGGTACACGGTTCCCCGTATTAGTTAGCCCCTTTACAGTCTTTGGAAAAATCTGAAATTTTTACCTGATACAGATCCTTTGAGAATAACTAGGGTCTCTGTTTTGCACTTTGGCCAAATCACGCTCTAGATATTTTTTATAAATCCGTGAAAAAGCTGTCTAATTAAAGGGCGAGCGCTGAAAGGGCCGTTCGGGCAAAAAAATAGCTAACGGCTCCGGAATGGCGCGAAATCCTGGGGAATGGAACTTCCCAACATCCTAGGGTTCTCGTAAAAGTTTCGCGCGAAATCGCGCTAGCTTGGTATTTTAAATTAGATTGCGAAGGTACACAGTTCCCCGTATTAGTTAGCCCCTTTACAGTCTTTGGAAAAATCTGAAATTTTTACCTGATACAGATCCTTTCAGAATAACTAGGGTCTCTTTTTTGCACTTTGGCAAAATCTCGCTCTAGCTATTTTTTATAAATCCGTGAAAAACTGTCTATAAATGTAATACGCTATTTTGAATCGCTATAAATGTAATACGCTAAGTGTAATACGCTGATTTGTATAAACCTAACATTGAATGATAAGGAAATTCAAAATACTTACTTGTTGTGACTTGGTGTATTTGAAGAAAGATCTACCGATCTTCTAGCGATTATCCACCGATCTTCTAGCGCTAAAAATTTTTGGTTTTGTGGAGAAGAAGTGCGGAGAAAAAGTGTGGAGATGTAAGGTTGGGTGGAGTGGATTATAAATAGAGAAGAAAAAGGAAGAGAGAAGAAAAAAAAGGAAAAAAAATACCCGTGAGTGAGTGGACTCTGCAAAAAAAATAAAATTGGCAGACTCTGCAAACAAAGAAAAAAGCACTGGGAAACACAATCACGGGGGAGGGAAGGACAGTCACGGGGGAGCATCACCCGCGTGGGTGGGGGGCGCCACGTGGCAGGGGAGAGGGCAAGCCGCGGGGCCCCTTCACGCGGTGGGGCCACGTGGGAGGCGCGGGGGAAGCCACGTGGGTGGATTGGTGGGGCCACGTCAAAAAGAAAATCCTACCCAACCGCTTCTCTTACATGCGGTTGGGCTAAAAAAAGGAGTGGTTTTTTTGTGGTGGGGCCCACGACAAAAAAAATCGCACCCAACCGCTTCGCTTACAGGCGGTTGGGTGGAGAAGAGTTTTTTATCCACCGGGGGGTGTGGATCGGGCCCCATATATATATATATATATATATATATACATAAAAGGCAACAGAACCTCATTTCTTGCTAGCAAGTCTTCGAGACCAGCAACCAATGTATTAGATGCACTTGCCTCTCCTTGTCTCGAATGGTCGAATGGGTGAGAAAAGCTAGGAAATAATGGTTGTAGTGGAACTATACCTGGTTGTAGTGGAACTATACCGGAGGAACTTGCTAGCGAAGATGGCAGGGGAAGATGGAGCGATTGATGCACAGGATGGGACGGAGTGTTTCCCGTGCCATAAAATAGAGGTAATCCTGCGGCTGATGAATGGGAAATAGCCAAGGGCCGCATTAGCATCAGGGGATTACGGAAAGCGGTGGTAATATGACTAGGCATTAGGCCATACATGCCTATCCTTGGTCCCGTGAGCGGCTGCATTGGAGAGAATTGTGGTGGTACTTGCATTTGCGGTAACACGTATGGGGCTTGATGTGTTGTAGACATCATCTGAGGCATTCAGAAGCCTTCAAATCATATAAGCATGATAAGGATAGAATGTTCTATCTAATCTACGAGGTTCCAGGATGTGACAGAGAAAGCACGTTTGTTACAATCACAAGTAAAAAAGCGAATACCATGCAAAATATCTTTGGTATCATTTGAAACTTTACTCATGACACATTCGAAGTTATCGAAATTACTTTTAAAATTATCCATGTAAAGTATTTGTGAAATGCCAATTGAAGATCTTATTGATCCTTCCATTTCGAAAATGGGGTTGCAACCAATTTACTACAACAACGGTGTACAGTGCACCAGACGAAAATTTTGATACGGACATTGGTAATTTAGTATAATGTTTTTCAAAAATCAAAATCATAAAAGGTTTTAATATTGGGCTTGCACGTGAGACACCCCAATGCTTTACCTGAACTTGAAGCTGTAGGGCTTTAATATACTCAATGGCATCGCCAAGCAATGAAGATGCATTTCGCTGTAAAGAGAAAGGAACACTGAGGATTAGCTACAACGATAAAGCAAGTAATTCTGGTGAAAGAGCGATAAAATGTGCTGAATTTAGTATTCAATAGACTTCTTCTTAGTGTGACCCCCCTTAACAAGTTAGAGGTGCTATTAACCTCCATAGGTTAGGTTTATGGCTTTGCCATTAATTTGGTAATTTTTAAAAACCAATAGTTGGTGGCAAAATTCGTCAAAGCAAATTCAAAGCATTGAGCAATGGGTGGGATGTCGCTTCTCATGTGTCGCTTAACTTGTTTCGAGTGGACAAATGCATGAAATGATTCAAATTGGGTGACAATTTTTCTTGTAATGAAAATTTATAATTTCCGCATGTTTCCGAACAACCCTGTCAAATGCTAGTTATATTATTATTTTCCTCGTGGGGGATTACATGCTCAACGGAGCAAATACTGTACCAAGAGAAAGCTTATCACTCATCGAGTTATTGTTTATAAACGAGCAAAGCAGAGATGTTGCATTTTCTTTTTCATTTTGCTCTGCAAATTTAAATGTAAAGAACAAAAAAAGGAAAAAAGATTAACCAAGCAAGCACAAACCTTACGGCAGTGGGGTATCAGTTCCTGGAGAACCTTCATCTTTTCATTAAACCGATCTCTACGCCTCTGTTCATAGGTTCGTTCGAGGTGAGAAAAACAAATATATAAAGCAATTTTATTGTGCAGCAACAAGATTCTACAATGAGTAATCAATACTTCTTCATAGCCCGAGCAGCCAAGCAAACCGAAAGAAAATTGAAAACAAAACAAGGTACCTAGCTAAAGAAAAATGAACAATATACAGGAAAAGCTTAGGCGGCTGCTGGATTTGTAGAAAGATAGTTACAATCCGACATATAGTGACAATTAATGGTTATTAAATATCTTTAATAATTTTTTTTTAGCGATACTAAAAAGAGTGCCTTGACTTGTTGTTAAATGTGTTAACAAATTAATAAAGCCGCTAACCATATATAATGACAGTCAATTATCACTGTATAAGATATTGTAATTGTCACTATATAATAAGTAGCAACCAAGATTCAGTCCGAAAGATTAGCGTTCCCCTTAGACAGGGGCAGAGCTACACTGTGACGAAAAAAAAATTATTTCAAAAATCACATGGTCTACTACTCTGCTCTCTCTCTCTCTCTCTCTCTCTCCCCCCTCTGTGCGGCATCTCTCTCTGTCCTCTGTGCGACAGCTCACAACCACTGACCCTCACAGTCAGCCATGGTCACGGGCTCACCAATTCAGGCCATTCGGCCCCTTCGGCAAGCAAATCGCAGACGGACGATGGCAGAGCAGACACGGACCACGGCACCACCCCCCAATGCCAACGATCTAATTGAGCTTGATTTTCTCTCTCTCTCTCTCTCTGTGTGTGGATTATGGTAGCAACGGCCATGAGTCCCACGACCACGAAGTCACGGCGCACGAACGATCTAGGGTTCCGAGTTCTGAGGAAGCCCATCGGCGGGAGGCGACGAGTCTTTACTCTTTAGGGACCTCCCCTTTCTCTGGCCTTCCCCAACCCGTCAGCCCCCTCCGACGTCAGCCCCCAGCTCCTTACCAAAGTTTTGTTCCCCTTTCCGCTCATATGAATTCATCTCTCTTGGATCTGCTTGACCGGACTCGCCATTCAAGCTCAGCCCGAACATCCTTCAGGCTTCAGGATCAAGCTCATTCACGTAAATCAGTATGTTGTGATTCTTGATGTTGTAAAGAAATTTCTTCTTCTTTTTTTTCATTGTGCTTTATATATTTCGAGTCTTTACTTGTTGTAAACAATCTGGATTATGAGGAAAATGAGGCCAATTTGGTTGTTTGCTGTTAAACTAAAATTCTTGAAAGGGTGTTTAGTTTCTTGGAAAAATTTCACAGGAAGGAATTGGAATTTTGGGATTGGGTTTTGTTCGGTTCTTTGATTTGTAAACGTGGTGGTGTGTTTTTTATTTTTCCGGATCAATTGATTTTTGGGTGTCGTGAGGGTTATTGTTCTTCTCTAGTTTCTATTGAAAGACATTGATTTTTATTGGAACTGCTTATTTGCTTATGTGTGCTAATATCTTGAGGAAATAGGCAAGAAAAAATATTTGATTTTGTGAAATTAGCTGAATACTTGTCAGACATTGATAATGATTGTACATTTGTACTTATAATTATGTTTGAACCAAATTGAGAGGGACACGGTAGAGACGGCGTGAGAGTGAGACGGCAGAGTCCGACATCTCTTGTGTATCTGGTCTGGGCGTGGCGGCTATGGAGCTTGGATCTTTAGATGGGCCGTGACAGGGATGTTGTAGAGAGAGAGAGAGAGAGAGAGTGAGATTGTTTTTCGGTTGGAATTGCGGATATAGGGGGAAAAATGGAAGATATATATATATATATATATATATATATATATATATATATATAGTTTTCTAATTAACACGTTGAGGAGAGTTTAGAAAAATGGTGCACAATTGAATGGGAGTAACTTTTCTCTAACATAGCATCCAGAAAAGTTTGAGGTGTTTTTAGGTTTTTCGGCACTCTCTGAGTATGTGTATTCAAAACAATTACAAAAAATAATAAAAAGTATTCTGAAAAAACACTACAAGTATTCAACGACGAACACGGTTCGTCGGGAAAGGTTTCTTATTCATCAAGAAAGACATTCAGTGACTAAAAAAGTTCGTCGCGCAATTCGTCAAAGACTCGCCGTCAAGAAATGTATTTTTGGACGAATACATGTGTTCGTCGACAAAAAGTAGATTTGTTGACGATTTTTTACTTCGTCAAGGAATGTCCAATATTTAACGACGAACTATTTCATCGTAATAGGTTGCTCGAATTTGTCGCTAGATGTTCAAATTCGTCAAGAATGAATTAATTTGTCGACGAACTTGGATTCGTCAAGAAATGAGTTTTTTTCCCTTGACATCTTCATTTCGTCGCTAATTGTTGCCTTTGTTGACGAACTCAAGTTCGTCAACAAAAACTTTGATCGTCACAAAACTTCCTTGACATACTTACTTCGTCGATAATAGTGACATTTGTTGACGAACTTAAATTCGTCAAGAAATCAAAAAATTCTTCCTTGACATACTTTCTTCGTCAATAATGGTAGCATTTGTTGATGAACTCAAATTCGTCACAAAAAAACATTGATCTTCACAAATCTTCCTTGACATCTCTAATTCGTCGTTAAAAAACTACATTCACCGACAAAAAAAATTGTCATTACTTGTTGCCCCTTTAGCGACGAATATTTTGTTCTTTGATGAGTATCAAATTCTAAAGATTTTAATTAACAACAAATAATAGAAAGATTAAGCGACAAATAGTAGAAAAAGTTTTAATCTAATATATAAACTAATGCTATCCATTACAAAGATTTACTTGGTTACAAGGCGAGGACATAAGTACATATAGCAACCAAGCTTGACATATATTTTAAGTACAAATTAGAACTATACAATGCACATGTTGATGCCAAAAAAAAAAACCATCCTAGTGGTCGGTGACAAATTTAATAACAACATCTTTCTTTATATCATGTCCAAAGATGATTCGTATATATATCGCATCCGAGAACACCGCAACTAAAAGAACAATGATCGCAAGCCTGCATTAAAAATGAAAAGAGGAATTGAAGTATTTGTGTTAAGATGTTGCTCAAACATTGATCTCCATACTCCATGCAATCCACCACAATCAATTACATCTTTTTTCTTATCACAAATGCGCGCACAATCAAATTACTCAATCATGTTTAGCCTCTCAAGAAGCAAGTATAAGATAGCTAAAGAAATTAAACTTGTTCAGTGCAACATATATACAATGGACGTTTACAAATGAAATCTCTATCTAAAAAGCAATACTCCACCGGCAATCAATGTAGTACAATCGTATCCTTAATTAAAACTAAAATGTAGGATGCACCTATAGTAGTTCTAGCTTGGACCATGAATAAGCCGGTTAAAGAGAGCGATTGTGAGAAAAAAGATTAGATATAAAGTAACATCGAGTTCCGTTGGGTGGAATTCTGTTATAAATAAAGTTCATATTTTCCAAATAGTTGGAACTTGATTTAGAGCTATTCAGTGGTTGGACTTCAAAGGATTTTAATCAGGGCGGGCTAGAATTTCCGAAAACTATGGACTAAACTTTACTTGTTAAATGTGCCACAAAATCATCGTGCAAACAATGGGTCCCCCCCACCTCACCCCATTCTTTTCACTTTAAATCTTGTTACTGTGATATAATGTATCAAGATGAGAATGTACGCCGAAATATCTGGTTCTTCAAACCATCAGTTAAGCAGTCTTGGACATGGAGAAAGCTGATCCAACTGAGAGGTAAAATGCAGCCATTAATTAAATATCAGATTGGAAATGACAACACATGGTTCTGGCTTGACAATTGGTTGCCTAATGGATCTATTATAATTTGGTACAAGAATAGTCTATGATGTTGCTAGCTCTATGAACCTAAAGGTAAGAGAGGTGTTGGTGAATGGCACATGGAGTATACCTATAAGATCAGAGGATTTAAAGCAATTAGCCAATCAATTGCCAGCACTCCCTAACAACAATAGTACTGAGGATCAAATCAAATGGCCGGCACATCCCAGTGGTAAATTTAGTATTCAATCAGCTTGGAATGATATCATATAGTGCACAAGCCTACAGTCTCATGGTGGAAGATCATTTGGTTTCCTTGACAAATTCCAAAGTGTGGTTTCATATTGTGGTTGTTGTGCAAGAACAAACTAAGGACTAAAGATAAGCTAAAGGCATGGAAAATTGTTGAAGATGATCAATGCAGTCTGTGCAATCAACATCAGGAGACAGCTAAACATCTCTTTATGGAATGCAACAGGAGTAAAGATATCTAACATTAAGTGCTTAGCAAAATTCTAGTCTATGGGCAGTTCAACACATGGTCTCAATTTCTACAATTTGCATGCAACAAATTCAGGAGGAAGAGTTTTAGAGCTAGATTATGCAAGCTAACATTGGAAATCACCATATACAGCATATGGGAGGAAAGGAATCAAAGGATCTTCAAGGGAATCACACAAGGGAGGAAGGAGATTGTAGCAAGGATTCAAAAATGGATATTTTACAGAATTTTGAGTTGGAAGAAGGCAGTGGCATCTACAACTAATTTACAACTATGTCAAAACTGAGAGATACCTTTGAATGTATTGCATCACTGAGATAGGAGCTAAATTTGTTTTCTTGTTTAATTGAGACAAATGATTCAGATGTAAGATGACTGTGAAGTTTTTCATTGGTAAATAAAAGACCATTTACCACCCAAAAAAAAAGAAAGATGAGAATGTATGCTATATGGCAAGTAAATTAGAACTCTAGAAAGGAAAACATAATGAAACAGATATATGAAGTTATGGAGGCATGAGGTTTGTTGTTGAGGTTTTGCACGTGCTTGACTGAGCGATGGGCTTCTTTCTGGTGGAGTACTCCATCAGTACTCCACCAGAAAGAAGCCCCTCGTTCATGTATCAAAACCCCAATTCATGTAACACCCCCACACAAACCCCAAAAACTTAAAATTAAATAAATCATCAATTATGGTTCTATCAAAATCTAGTTTGTATACCATCCTACACAAAAGAGACACATGGTAAGAATGAGCAATGATTCTCGGATGCCATTTTCGCAGTGAACTGAGTTAGAATAAAAATGGTTTCGAAAATGGAGTGTGGAAAGATTAAACAAACCAAAAAAAAATATTACAAATCAACATATATTAAAATTGTGGAAATTGAGAGGTGAAAAATAAATGGTATACTACAGCAATGAGTCTGGAATACCAGTATTCCAGACTCATTGCTTCACCCTACAATAAGCATCATCATATTCACAACCCAAAGCCAACAGTATTAAGTATCAAGCAAAAGAGTTCCTTACAAATAGTATTTTGCAATTGAAGATGTACATCTAATTCTCTACTAGCTAGCAATACAATAAATAGTCATGGTGTATTGACCTGGTGTTTGTATGCACAAAATCATAAAGCACCTAATACTGGATAAGCATGCAAGAAGAAAAATTTACCCATGGGGTATATAATTAATGCTTTGACTGAGAAGACACTTGTTCTATAAATTCAGTCCACCTTTTAACCATTTATAGACAAACAATGAGTTGCCTACTCTTACGAGACAGTTCATGTTCTTGTTAAATATTGTGATCTAATTCAATGGCTTATACCTTGTCCAGCTCAGGAAGTTCTACTTAATCCAGGAAAATACGTATTTGAATCATATTATGTATTTGCTGAATAATACTAGTTACGTACTCGCTGCAAACGCAGCTGAGATGGCAGTAGAACTTGCAGTCAACATATGCATTGTGCCAAAAGAAAGGTACCTGGCAAAAACAATTTCAACAATTTCACACAATGACCGATGAGCCAACATAAAGTATGCGAAACAATACGAAGCATGCGCAACACTGGGGCATATAAGACAGAAGCAACGAAATTAGAGTAGCGTACATGGGAGCATCGACAACAACTTCTTAATTAGAAACCCAACTTGAGTCAAACAAGAATACTAGAGGACATAGTTGTTGGAGCTACAGATAGTCAATGTAATTGGTAAAGTAGTCATTTGGCATGCATCATAATTGACGACTACATAGTGGCAAAAATAGTAGATTACCGGTCACTAAAGAGATCAATAAGGAAAAGTTAGAACCCCTACTGATTAAGCAACTTGGTATAATGACAATATACCAGATAGCACAAGAACATTGATTAGATGAAACCAAAGTACGAGGAATACGGAGTGAATTTTTGTGTTTTATCAGTTTGATACAGGGAAACTAAAGGCTTAGAAGCCAAACTATCTCCCCCAACTAGTAATTCCACCACCTAGATGAAGCAATAATCAGACCTCATATTACTGCTAATCCTAACAGTCAATCTCATTAGCAAAGACACTACAACAGTGAATCTCGACATAATGTTGGCCTCAAAAAGTGAAACTACCAGGCCTAGAAGGCTCGCACAACAACTTGAAGGGCAAGGCTACAAATCCCTACAATTCTCCACCACAACAAAGAAAGATACAATCTCACAAGGTGAAGCAATGAATTATCTGCTCTTACAAAGAATGGATCCACTTCCATTCTTATGCTCTACCAAATAGATATATCCTATGTTTAGAACATACACGAAAAATTTATAAGATCTATAATTTACGTGTAAGAATTTGTGTTTTTCGGCATCTTAAAAAAACTTGCCATTGCACGAAGATTTCAGTTGTATAGGAATTACGAATTAGGCCTCCAGTAACATACCCAAATATACCCATATCACCTAGCTACTGACCAGTATCACAAAAACCAACTGGTTGGTGCTCGACTTCTGCATCATAATAGAGCAGTCCATGGCAGACAATTATACATCCTCCGCTACACACCTACAAAGAATGGGGTCAATCAGCCGTAAACTCAACCCAATGCAAACATTCACAACCCATTAAGTAACTAAAGCCAATAAACAATTAAATGAACGTACATAGATGAATTCACTCAAGTTACTACATTCTATCAATGGATAACTTTGAACCAAAACCAGAGCTCATAAAATTGATCAAAATACAAAATTGAGTCATTGAAAAAAAGATGCAACTTACAGTAATCTTAAATTGGTTCTCAAATTAATTGATTGGTCCTAAATTTCTAAGAAATATATTAAATTAGAGATAGAGAATTAAAAACCAGATACCTAACATATACGTGTGAGACATCAAAAACCGTAACTAAGATTGGTGATAGAGGCGATCAAGGTAGATCAAATTTGGGGCGATTCTCTTTGACAATGAACAAAGTGACTGCAAACAAAAAGGGTTTATATGAGAGAAGAAGAAACAAACAATTGAGAACAAGAGAAGCGAGAAAGAGACGATACATGGGCAACATTTGATGTTGCATGAAGAGAGACGGTGAGATCTAAAACCAATTGACAACAGACGTTAAATCTTATACTAGTTGTATGCACGATTGAATGAAGAGGAAAGAGAAGGAGAAGAAGAAGGGAAGTGTGGTTTGGTGGTGGCTGTGATTGACAAAAGAGCATAAAGAAGGATGACATATCTAATAATGTGGCGGCACCGTGAGATAGAGAGAGATGGTAGCGACGGAGTGCAGCAGGAGCGGCAGCGGAGGAGAGCAGTGGCAGCGGGAAGAGATCACCGGTGGAGCCTTCGCTGATCACCTGCCACTGTCGCCGGTCTCTCGCTGGTCTTCTCTCGGATCTGGAAGGCCGGTCTTCTCTTGGCATATCTTTATTTGAGGGAAAGAGGGGGAAAGAGAGAGAGCGCCCCTGTAGCCGTCGGCTAGAGAGAGAGGTGAGAGTGAGAGTGAGATTGGGAGAGTCGCATACCAGATCGAGCAGGGACGCGAGAGAGAGAGAGAGAGCGTCCATGCAGCCGTCGGCTAGAGAGAGGCGAGAGTGAGACTGAGAGCGTTGCACACCAGATCGAGCAGAGACGCGAGAGAGAGAGAGAAGCGGTATAAAGAAAGCGAAAAGCAGAGTTTATTTATTTATTTTCGGCTTTCTTGACGAATTATATTCGTCGCTAATTGTGAAAAGTAAGTCAAAAGACGCGCCAAAAATCATTTTCCTTCCCGGGCCACTTCTTGTTGAACATATTTTAACAAATTAACAATTTTATCGATAAAAATAATTATTTATTGACGAATAAATGCATTCGTCAAGAAATATTGGACTCTTATCGACCAATTCGGTATTCGTCAACGTTTATCTACCTTTGTTGACGAACTTAAGTTCGTCGAGAATTTATTTGTCGCTAAATGACAAATTTCTTGTAGTGAAAGCATCTTTTTCACCATTATTGAAAAAAAGGAAAACAAAATTCCTAAACATACAGGCCCTTGAGTTCTTAGTTTCTAATACTTCAGTTTCGAGGGGTTTAACAATAGCTAATAAATGTGGCTCGAGTTGTGTTAAACCGAAGGGTGTGGGTTTAATTGTGAATAGCGTGACTGATACGAAGTTGAAGTCGTGCCAATTTTTAGGTGAATAGGATAAATGAAATGCATATAGTAACTTTACATGTAGCTTGCTTAGCTACAAAATTAGCCACAAGTCTATAATGGCTCTCACCTTTTATATGCTTTTTAAGTAGATTTGGCATTTATGTATTATTATACTTATAAAAAGTAGAAAATTTGATATAATTTTTGCGCCCCTGAACAAAAATCCTGGTTCCGCCACTGCCCTTAGAAACAAAGCAGCAACCTTTTAATCTTACCGGTGAGCTTGTACCTTGTGCACATGATAAATATTTCAATCATCTAACGTATGAAAACAAATATGTCGAAAACGTATGCTTTGCACCTAGTCACAATAATATTTTTTAATGACGGGTTTTCTCACGAATCGTCCACTGGCTGGCTCATTTCCAACACAGAGGACACAACCACACTACCTGAAGTATCCCCTTTCCAAAGGTTGAGGAGAAAGCTTACACATATGGGGTCATATGATGTACTAATCCGCACAGAAGTTAACGAGTAGTTTCAAGGCGGTGGGAATTCCGTACGAGGACAAGGACAACTAGATGTTTCGATATTTGGTTACTTATAGATAGTCACGGAAAACTATAGATAGACTGTCGGGAAGCAAAATATACGCAGAATGCAGATAAGGTGATGCAATACAATACTTTTTGGTCTTCAATTGTCCTTTTGATGTCAAACATATCTAATCGAAAAACACACAATTAAAGTTCCAAATGAAGGTATAGAAGTTAGGAAGAAGACCAGCACCAAGCTACTTGGTTGAATAAACAGACAAAGTTATGAAAAGTTGCCCTAACATGCTACTTAGTACTTACTAGACGCTAGCGATGACTATGTGAACCGGCAAGGCTTTAACACCATCCACTGCTGTAGAATATTGGAAAAGTAGCCGTATAGCTAAAAGCTCACCCATAAGCGGACGTTTTAATTACTTCAATTTCTTTTCTTCTAACTGTGTTTTGTTTAACTCTATGGAGATTATAATGCGTTCATCGGGGATATGTTTAGTTGGTAAAACGTCGGAAGCTCACTTACGGTCAAAGCTCGTATATAAAAGTGCAGCTAAACTTGTCCTGTCTCCAAAAATATCATTAACGGTATCTAATAACGTATATTTGTTACTAATGGGATGTTTATAGCCTCTTTTTTGCAGCAACACTACATAAAAAAAAATTCCATAGATCTACCTGAAGGTGTCTTCAAAAAAACCAATAACCATTTATGAAGACGATTAATTATTGTTAATGGGAGCTTTGTTACCACGTACAACCACCTTGTAAGAAAACTTGTTGCATAAATATATCAATCGCGTCACTCAAGCTTGGCTATTAGTTTTGCCTCTTTAAGGTGTAAGTCGACTTGTGAAATACATAATCAGTAGTTCTTTGTTTGTATGATCTACTCGATGATATATCCCAAGCATGGTGCGCAAGTTTGTTCTTTCACTAAGCTGGAGGTTATATAAAAATTTTGGTTACTACCAAGTTATAGTAACAGGTGTGTAACATGCTGTCGACTTAAAGCCGAGTGAGTTGATGTTTCATAGGTAAGCTTTCTGATGCTTGTCGTTTGGTTTTGACTGTGGTGACTAGAGGTCGCAATGTTATGTCGAGGATTTGGCTGTGAAGATTACGTCGATCGCTCGCAATGGGTTGAGGTCGTTTATTTTGATAGTGGATATGGCTGTCGATCAGGAGAATTTTCCACGATTTGCTTTTTTCCAAGTGGTTTCTTTATTATTGAATGGCTAACTTATTTTTTAGCGCCCAAGTTGTCATTCGATTGGTCAGTATAGTCAAGTGACAAGTTTTCTGCCTAGCTAGTTACCAGTTCTAGTGGGTTCAATTTAACGAATCCCAATAGGAAGGTCATCAAAATTTTCCCCTTATAACCTCCCCAAGGGTCTAGTCCTGTAGGCCATGAGGAGCTTCGGATCTTCATGATCTGGCCTTAAAAGGCCTTTCCTCGGTCTCCATCGGCTTCGATTATAGCCGTTAGAGGACTGTAAGTTGTATTCCTGTGCAGTTCATGGCTTTGCCTTGTTTGGGAACTTGAGATTTCATGCACTTCACTGCATCAACATCTCATGGTTGCTACTTCGTTTGGTATCCCAAAACATTGTCAAACCTTTATGTTCAAATTCATCAAAGTTTTTGTTGGCCAAGTATTTAATTTGCATCACCCGTTTGCATCGTCTCTTGTTGTTCGATTGATATCGCCTCCCTTTTATTAACGAAAACTGCTTAGCAAAAAAATTAACTTATCAATTGCTTTAAAAGCTTAAGCCGTTACAGAGTAGACTCAACAACGTTATCATGCTTAACACTCCCTAAAATACTTCAGATGCAGGTCTCAGATTGCACGTAGAGAGACAAGTCGCAGAATTATGAAACGAAAGTGCACCACCACCAATTACACAAATTAACGAGCCTATAATAAAGTGGGAGCTGAATAGACGAGCAAGAAAAATCGAACTCAATATATTGTCAGATCAGAGGTTTGATATCATGTTAAGTTATCAACTATGTACTCTAAAAGCTTATGCGATTAGATAATACGTCGAGGAATTTTATCATGCTTTGTAAGACATTTGAAACCCAAAACAAATTATGATTGATTAGAAGAAACTCCAATGTTTTCCTTTGGATTAACGAAGAAACTCAATCGTACTGAGGAAATTATAAATTGACAAACAGAAAACACCATTTATGTCGCTTTTCATCCGGACAATAATAGCTTTACTTTGCAGGGAAGTTTTTCTTCTTTCACTAAACTTAGAAGTGTATCTATCTTTCAAGATCGGATAAGTGACAACCTGCGCAGCTAAGGCTTGACAGAGTTGATGGATTGTACTGTATGTAGTGGATGTTGTGTTACCGCTCCTTTTGGACACTTTTGAGCGGTTCTTCTTGATTTGTTTTTGCAGGTTGATAAACCCTTATCTGTAAGGCCTTAAGGCTGTACTTCTCTCCCATGGAACCTCTTTATTTATCAATGCAATTCTCTTATTTTCAGGAAAAAAAAAACGTAAATGATCTTTACTTCCTCAACAACATCCCAGCCATGTTACTCCAGCAACAAATGTCGCCCTTAGTTGAGAACCAAAAATCCTCGCCCTAATCACATAGAAACTTGTACCTGCATAAAAATACAGATATTTTCCAAGCAAGTTCATCCAAGAACTAAAACCCAGTATTTTTCCAAAAAAAAATTGGTAATAAAAACCCAGTATTGAGAAGCTGCGTATCCGGCATGAGAAAATAACCAAGCCAAAGGCCCACTTGCTGTGCACTTAATGTGGCCTTCTAATCCTGGAATCCGTGCTTCATTTGAGGGTGATCACTTGTACCCCATTATTAACCGTGAGTGGTCTCCTCCACAGGTATGTTTCCAGCCGGATCCACCGCCGGAGTTGGAAGTTCCGTCGACATCCCTTACCGGCACGGTTGGAAAAACTGGCACAGGTCCCGAGGTGAATTTATCTGAAATCTTTCCCCTTAAACCTGTCTCTGACTCTCTGGAACACAACCATGCCCATAGCCTTACCTCCTATCCTGTGGCAGACCTGCTCCCATCAGAAACCTTTACCTTGTCAAACCCTTGTCCTCATATCAAAAACCACTTACCTTGTCCTTTGAACCAACCCCCAACGCCTCACCCTCCCAACCTTGTTTCTCGGAAATTACCTTGTCCCCTAGTTACAAACCAACTAAGTATAGACCTTTCTTCTAATCCCAGGCCTACCAAAACCCACAACTCCTCCATCCAGCCCTTGAAGACCCAAAAACCCTTCTGATCAAGACCAAGACCCCCATTGTCCCCTCTTAGCCAACAATCATCTTCAAGCCCAAAAAAGAAAACTCGAAGCCAGCCCTCATGTAGCCCAAAAAAAAGCAAAAATCTCTTCTGCTGAACCTCCCCCCCAAACCGTGAACACCTCTTCCCCCCCTCTAAAACCATCTCCAAGAGCCAAAACTCCAAAGAAAAGATTCTCTCATAAACACCAAGCTCGTCTCCTGCGACCAAAACACTCCCAAACCATCTCAACACCCATTGTTCAGAACTTTCAAGCCTGCAATGTGGAAGGAGGATTTCACCTCCAACCACCCCCACCATGTTGATTCTTTCCAGTAATTGTCAAGGGCTCGGTACCAGGAGAAAGGTACGAGCCCTCATGCGCCTGGTGCGCTCATCTCCTGCTGAAATTATGTTCCTCTCTGAAACTAAATGTTCCTCCTCTTCTCTCTCTCCCCTTCTAAATGCTCTCGGTTACGTTAATCATCACTTTGTCGAACCTGTTCGTTTGGCTGGAGGTCTTTGCCTAGCTTGGAAACCCAGAGTGGACATGGAAATCATTTCCGCAACCTCCAACATCATAAATGCTCTGGTCTTTTCGGACCCCCATTCATCTCCTTGGTTGTTTTCTGGGATTTATGGTCCTCCCTATAGAACGGCAAGACAAGTCTTCTGGGACTACCTGTCTCAGGTGATTGAATCCTTCCCGGGACCTTGGATGGCCATTGGTGACTTTAATGAAGTTGTTGATTCTTCAGAAAAACAGGGGGGCCGTCCTGTAGCCTCTTCCTCATCCGGAGGTCTGATCCCGGTCATAAATAGCAAGGGGCTAATTGTTCTCGGTTTCTCGGGGAACCCATTTACCTGGAGCAACAAGAGGATCCTGAAGGATAACATCAAAGAAAGAATTGATAAAGGGATCGGGAACTCTCAATGGTGCCTTCTTTTCCCTAATGCTTCGGTCAAACACTTACCAGCCCTTCATTCTGATCATAATCCCATTCTTCTGGACACGGCTTATCAGCTGATTCCTGACCTCAAACCTTTCAAATTTCTGGAGTGTTGGACCCGTGATAAATCAAGCTTCCTAATGGTGCATCATGCATGGAAGCTCAAGGTCAGAGGTACACCATCTTTCAGGTTGTGCCAGAAGATTAGAAACACAAAGAAGGCTCTAAAAGCTTGGAACATCTCTCACTTCGGCCATATCCAAACCAAGGTAAAGCTTCTCACTGAATCTATTGACCATTTACAGCAAGCAGCCCCCACAGCAGTGAACAAGAATTTGGAAATGGATCTTCAAGAAGAATTGGATGAGGAGTTGAAACGGGAAGAGTCAGTGTGGTTTGAAAAATCGCGGCACATGAAAATTCTTGAAGGTGATCTAAACACTAAATTCTTTCATCTCACGACAATCATCCGTCGAAGAAGGAATTCAATTGATTTCATCAAAAATCTCGAAGGTAACTGGATATCGGCGAGAGCTCAAATCGGCAGATGCTTCAATGATCATCTCAAGAAGATTTCTACATCCTCTAACCCAAGTATTCCTCCTAATCTGGAGGACCTTATCCAGCCTGTGTTAACGGAAGCTGACAATGAGTATCTCTGCTCTTGCCCGTCAGATGTAGATATTGTGCGAACCTTGAAGTCTTTGGGTTCCAACAAAGCGCCGGGGCCTGATGGGATGACTGCTGGTTTCTTTAAGACCTACTGGATCACCGTCAAAGCTGAGGTAATCCAGAGTACAAAATCGTTTTTCAGGTCTGGTCTCTTCATAAAAGAATTAAACCACACCCACATTGCTCTCATTCCCAAATCCAAAAATGCTGTTAAAGTCTCTCAATTCCGGCCCATAAGCTTGTGCAACGTGGCGTACAAACTTATCGCCAAAATTCTAGCTGCCAGAATGCAATCTGTTCTTCATAAACTCATCTCGCCACTTCAGGCAGCCTTCGTGCCCAACCGATTAATTCATGATAACATCATTCTTGTTCAAGAATTGTGGCATACGATGAGGAAGAAGAAAGGGAAGAAGGGATTGATGGCCATTAAAATTGATATGGAAAAAGCCTATGATAAGATGGAATGGAGTTTCCTGTTGCTTGTTATGGAAAAGTTCGGCTTTGACTCGAAATGGATAAAGTGGATTAAGCAGTGCATTTCTACTCCCTCATTCTCGACTCTTATCAATGGAGCCCCCTTCGAAAAGTTCAGCCCAAGTAGAGGTCTCTGCTAAGGAGACCCTCTATCTCCATTCCTTTTCATTTTGGGAGCTGAAATTCTCACTCGCCTGCTACTACAAGAAGAAAATCTGGGTTTCTTAAAAGGAATAAAAGCGAGTAGAGGAAGTCCTGCGATTACGCACCTTCTTTTTGCTGACGATCTCTTTCTATTTTGCAGAGCTAACAAAAGGGAAGCGGAATCAGTCCTTAGATGCCTGACAAAGTTTGAGAAATGGTCGGGACAATCTATCAATCGTGAGAAATCAAGACTCTTCTTTAGCAAAAATATGTCAAGATCGGATCGAAGCGATATGTGCAACATTCTGAACATCAAATCGGCTCCTCCAAATGATAAGTATCTTGGCTTGCCAATGTTTACAAACCATAGCAAAAGAAACTTGTTTTCATCTCTAGTGGAAAGGGTGAAACAAAGGCTAAGCGGATGGAAATCAAAATGCCTGTCACAAGCTGGGAGAGGGACCTTGATCAAATCTGTTGCTATGGCAATCCCCACCTACACTATGGCTACCTTTGCTATCCCTATCAGCATTTGCGACAACATTGATGCGGCTATGAGAAAATTTTGGTGGGGTCACAATGACAGTAAAAAACACTTCTTTGCACCCAAAGCCTGGACATCTTTGTGTGTCCCAAAGAGTTATGGTGGCATGGGCTTTAAGATGATGAAGGATTTCAACAAAGCTATTCTTGCGAAATTGGGATGGGCAGTGTTAAGCAAACCTTGGAAATCCTGGGTTAGAGTAATGGAAGCAAAATATCTCAAAGGCACTCCTTTTCTGGAGTACAACCCCCCTAAGTCAGCTTCGTGGACTTGGAAAGGAATTTGTTCGGGTATAAATCTCATCAAGAAGGGGGCCTGCTTTGTAGTTGGCAATGGGAAAACCATAGACTTTAGTCGAGATCCTTGGATCCCCTCTTTACCGCAGTTTAAGCCTTCATTTATATCTATTTCTGCTTCTGAGAGGGAGCGGGAGGTAGTCTCGGTGGATGTATGGCAGTCGAAAGTGGCAAGGTTCATAGATAATGATTCATGTTCTTGGAACATATCGAAATTGCAAGAAATTTTTCCGGATTCTTCCATTAGGGAGATCTTAAAGATTAAGATCTCCCCCTCAAGTCCCCAGGATTTCTTAGCCTGGACCCCGTCAAAATCCGGATCTTTTTCTTCCAAATCAGCATATGTCAATGAAAATGGGTATAAATTTCAAGGTAATCCACTCAGCTCTAATCGCATTTGGAAGGACCTCTGGAGAGCTAAAATCTGTGAACGTCAAAAAATTCTGATATGGCGTATAGCGTGGGACATCTTGCCTATTCGTCTCAAAATCAAAGTGTTCAGGCCTGAGATTGAAACTGAATGTCCCCTTTGCAATTCGGAGGAGGAAAGTCTGTTACACCTCTTCTTCCGGTGTCCGTTGGCTCGAGCTCTGTGGTTGGCTTCCCCGGATAATTTCAGGCCCCCATCATCCCTATCAAATGACCAGGACTTCTCAAGGATCAAATGGCTGGAAGGTATCTTATCTCCGCAATTCCCAGGTACACAAGACTTGAATATCAAACATAGATACACTCTATTTGCGAGTATCCTGCTGGAACACATTTGGATGAGCAGGAACAAAGTGGTCTTCCATAAGGCAAAGATTAATGCTTCTGAAGTGGCAAAGAATGTTTTAAGAAGCTTCATTAATCACTGTGATGCGGTAGCCCCGTCCAAAGAAAACCTTATTGTTTCGAAGGAATGGACATGTCCTCCCCCTTCTTGGTTCAAGATTAATTTTGATGCGGCGGTACGAGAAAACTACTCCATCCAAGCTGTCACTATTTCGAATCATCTTGGGGTGATTATTGCAGCGCAGGTTCATACTTCTACGATTACGGAGCCGGAACATGCTGAAGCTCTTGCTACTCTCTCTGCTATAA